>SKCR01047372.1:0-41349 GCA_019454045.1 Zanthoxylum bungeanum
CAAAACATGTACTCCTATTTTCAAATACCACCACATTCCAAAACCTTAACTTTAATTCGGAAACCATTCAACGTTTTTCAGAAAAACTCAGGTTATTACATCCTCTCCTCCTTATAAAAATTTCATCCTCGAAATTTCTCTATCCCTACTTCCAATCTTTCGGAATCGAACACAAGTACGTTACAATCTTACCTGTATTCAGAGATTCCTCACTTTACACATCTTCAAAAGTCACGTATTTCATACATCATTACAATTCATGCTATTTCAAAACAAAACACATCGAATCAAATATTTCAGGCCAGAATCAAGCCAAACCTGTCATTTCAATTCACATTCATTCATAAGAACAAGCTCAAACCATTTCAAGTTAATCCATCATAGAAACGTAAGCCGAACATGAATTCGATGCAGTTAATCACATGCATTATTAGAAACGAAGAACATAACACAAGTTCTTTACATGCAATCATATACAATACCAAGAAATAAACTTAATATAGATTTCATACTATTCATTTCGTCCATAAACTGAAATGGAACCTATTCATTTCACATCATGTCATTTCATATGATATATGTAAACGGCATCAACATCAAAATTTACATACATATATCGCACCTGCAACATTGTATGGCTAACCACATAGCTTACATAACCATCACTATACTTAAAAGATCTGTGACTAATCTATAAACTTATATATGTACTCTTATAGAAAACATAAACTCTTATATAAACAAATACATCTATCGTCACAACCAGAAGTGACACATAACCATAATACTCATATGATGTTGATAATCTGAAATCCGTCAGTTTCTGATATCATTAAAATGGAAAACGTAAGTCAATCTCTTTCAAAACCTTATTGAAAATGCATTTGAAAAACTCTCTTACTATAAACAAAAATCATTTTCAAAATACATCATCGTAAATTCATATCGAGCATCCAGCATAACGCAACTGGACAAAACATAATGAGTGCCCAATGCCCAAATCACACGCATAGATTGGACAATGAACGAAATAATCCCTTATCGCAACAGGGTTGGGTCGGCCCACTGTAGTTGGGCAAACCCTTATACAAGCGCCACGACGGAAACATATCATATCAAATTATAAAACTGTAAAAACCATATACAAACGTCGTGACAGAAACATATTATATCATATAATATCATAAAAAATATCGAAATGCATCAAAATCAAAATATAATTCTTTTTAAAAATATTTTTCCCCCCAAAATATAAATATGTGTAAATCAAAAATAAATTTTTGATGCAAACTTTTCATAATACATATCGAGCATCCACTATTCAGTCGCACGTACAGACCAGACAGTGTACGAACCATGTCGACAGAGTAGTGGGCCAATCATTTTCTGATGTCTGGATCCCATAACAAGCGCCTCGGCCAAGTCAGAAAAAAATATATATAAGCGTCAGGGGGGTTTAAAAATATAAAATCATCAAGCACCGTGACAGAAACAGATTTTCGAGCGTCTCCACGAAAATAAAGTTGTACAGTTTAAAAATATCAAAATTATTTTTGAGCGCC
Source organism: Zanthoxylum bungeanum (assembly GCA_019454045.1). Classification (NCBI taxonomy): domain Eukaryota; kingdom Viridiplantae; phylum Streptophyta; class Magnoliopsida; order Sapindales; family Rutaceae; genus Zanthoxylum; species Zanthoxylum bungeanum. The sequence goes on from SKCR01047372.1 coordinate 1,563, forward strand.
GAGACGGAAACATATTATCAAGAACCTCGATGGAAACATATTGATAAATCTCAAAATATGAAAATGTGAGTCAAACATCGAGGCAGAAATATTTCTTTATCCTTTATAATCAAAATCAAAATATCTGGAAACTTTCTTTCTTTCTTTCTTCTTTCCTTTAATTTTTCTTCTCAAAATACTTTTATGCCAAAAATCAAATAACAAGTTTTGAAAACATAAATCATAATATCCTTTTACAATTCAGACTATCAACATCATAGAATCTCTCGTACTTCAAAATACCTTGAATTCACATTACTTACTTATACATATACCGATATAAACCACATATTTTTAACTTAGTATACCCTTACACATACATATATTCATAGTCCACAAACATATATAGATAATCCAAATCACACATATCAAATCAAAACCATTGCACATCATATTATATACCTAAGATCAAATCAAGTTACAAACATGAGATCTGTAAAGTCTATTATAACGAAAAACTTACTTAGATGATTGGATACCATGTAGCTGCAGTCAGTGACACCTAAAACTTTGCTCTGATACCACAACTATAACACCCTGCCATAGGTAGGATGGTACCGGTACGAGATATGATTGACTCATCTCCCTAAGGCTCTAAATTTAAAGAAAATCGGGCATGATGTAAACTAAAAGTAGACAACCTGGAAAAAAAGTCCACATCAAAATGAACCTGATATAAACATAATATATCATAAGGGCTTCGTGCCCATATCATCTATCAACATTCAAGGGCTCTATGCCCATAAAATCATTCACAATAAAAAAATTTACTTAATACAATTGGTGTGCTCGGCACGACAAACAAAATAATAAATCAATTATCCTAAACTTCTAAAACTTCTCCCAGAACACTTGCGATGGTAACTGTCATTTGGGTGATCCGCGTCTCGAGTATGACTTCCAAAGCTGTCGTGGTTGACTATTCTGGTAGCTAACCTGTAAAACTAGCAAACTGGTTTGGTGTAAGTTATAAAAACTTAGTAAGTAACCATGCTAGTACTACAACAGAACATATAAGTCAGACATAAATTATAAACAAATAAATCAAATATATCGGCATTTTATCAGAATTACTAGATTATTACAAGTTACATTTATCATTTTTTATTATCCTTTATACTTTACAATGATAAATTCTCATATATGGAAATTTATTAACCAAACAATCAAATCTCACAAAGCATCAACCCGAACATCATAAAGCAAGTAATTTTACAACGAATCCATTTCCATCATATGAGACGTGAAGTCAGATTTATTATACTTTATTACGATTAAGCATCTTTGAAATATCATCAATTGATAAAACAAACATACTTTCTTATATTCAAAACATAATTTCCTCTATTTAGTTACAAACTATTTTCAATACCAAAACAACTTACTTCATCAATTTTTAACCATGATAACCTTATAATAGATTAATACTTGGTGTTCACTTCCATTCACACATACTGCAGCACATTTCTCTTATATTCGTGCAAATATCATTTTCTGAGTTCTTACTTGGAAATATTTCCATTACCAAAGACTTTCAAACATATTCAGTCTATTTTACAATATATATACACATGCATATATTAACAATCTTAACATACACACACATATACTCAGAGGTATACATATAATCATCGTGTAACTGATAACGATGTTAGGGTTGGTGCTTTGAGCGCCAAATTTATTATTTTTTTCCTTGTAAATACTTATGTAACGTTTTATTATGAATAAAATGAACAATTTCTTTTATATAACTTCTTCTTTAATATGGTAAAGATGTAACCAACCTTAGAATGATTAGTTATGATACTGTTGCAAAAGCGTCGCAACTGACATTGAGTTGTATCAAGACGTTGTCATTCTTAGACAGTTCTCGGTCAAGGTTTACACTACTTGGTCAGTAAAGTAAACTAGTTAAGACTAGTACATGTCGTATATTGGAATCTTGGATTCCGATGGTTTCTCAGTGAACCATGAGTCTTGGAGACTCGTATAGACGTATAGGTGTTTATAGCGGATAAACACTGAATGACTCATTGAAGATTCTTAATGGATGGTACACCAACGTCAATAAGAATCTTCTCGGGTTGAGTGAGCATAGTGATTATTTGACTTGAGATACCACTATGGATATCTGAGTTATCCTCCACACTTAGATGGCAGTCACGTCACCAATCTATTTAGATCAGACCTCCGCCTGTTCGTTGGGTGTAGACCGATGCTCATGATATCCTGTGTGTATCAAGATAGGATCTGTCAGCTCTGTGTACAGAGAATAGGTATTCAATATGGAATTAGCAATCTGTTAAATCCATGGGCCCGTGGTACACTGTAGAAATTAGTTCTAAGTGTTATTTGAGGGATTGCTAATAGAAACGTCGACGTGATTACATCTATAGAGATTTGACATTTTTAACTATAACTCTGGATTAATCCAGATACCTATGACAGAGGGATTATACGTATGCAGTGACCTCGACCTGTATGATTCGGTGAGTTTATCCGTGTTCATCATAATTTACGGGTGGGTGAACTATGAACATGAAATATGATTTCGTGACGGATATGCCTGAATCTAAAGAGTCTCACTAATGAAATATACTCTTAGAGCACTAGGGCAACTGTTATAAATAATACTGATTATTTATAACTCGTTTAATGGTTAAACGAAAAATAAATGCAATCGGGACCTAACGGTCATTTCCGAATTAATGTGTATTTGTATGTAATATTTGATATTATTAAATACATTAATTAAACATCAATTTGTGATATTTAAAATTATATCATGAATATATGTATTTGAGATATTTAATGTAAATATAATATATATATTTAAGATATTTATATTTATTAATTAATTATTTAATTATTAAATAATTAAATTAATTAATAAATAAAATATCTTTTGTCATGATTTGTTTGGAAATGTCATATTATAATGGAACACATATTTGATGACTTTATTAAAGTAGATATGTGGACTAATGGTTTTTGAACAAAAATAATTAATAAATGTTATTTTTTTTTCTTGCCAAAAACTGCAGTGTGCCATTTGTATATCAAAAAGTTGTTTTGATTCATTCAGATACTTGTACAACTTCAACAAAATTACAAAGAGAGAATTGAGAGCATTTGGTGAGAAAGGAAAAGAAAAACAAAGACAAAAGCTTGATTTTGTAAGTTCTTTTCACATTTCTTCCTACATGAAAAATATTTCAATAATTCTTAACTTCAATTGTGTTGTTAAGATCATGCCTATACTCTTTTAGTTTGTAATTAAATTTATTGGATGCTAGTTGGATGTGTTTATGCATGTAGAATTAATTTATTTGCTTATTAATGTAATTAAGCTTAATAAATTAATTAGAAAATTAAAGTTGACATTCTAGAGTTAATTAGCCATCCATAATTAGCCTAGAATTATTCTTGATTAATTTCATGATGGTGAGAATTACTTGGTGTGGTAATTTGAAGATTAAAATATTGAATTTTATTAATTTAGTGTAAATTGCCCAATTTGAGTGATTTGTGAAATTAGGGTTCTTAACCCACTCAAATTTTGGGGCTTTTCATATATATTTTTTTAATTTGATGTATATTTGATGCATGTAAATTTTGGGATTAATTGGATTTGATCTTGATGTGTTTTGAACAAATTGGGCTAAATTGTAATTAATTAAAATTCTGGGCTGTTTTGCAAATTCTGGGCAGTGGCGCAATTCTTGAAAATATTCTGGTTTTGTTGCAAAATTGTAAAAAAATTATTTTGGGATTAATTTGGAATTAATTAAATATGTAATTGACATATTTAAAACTAAAATAATTAATTTGCAAGATTTTGGGGTACTTTTGTAATTAAAAGAAACATGATTTCTTGGGTTATAATTTCATAATTTAAGTATTGGTTAATTAAATAAATAAGTTTATTTAAATGTTCCAAGAAAAATTTTTGAAATCGGAGAAATCGTTTTTCCGCGTTCCGCTGCGCTAACCTGTAATTCTTAATAAAACCCCAACAAACGATGCATACACAACAGTCAAAACATCAGGGAGAACACAACCAAAACAACACATACACATGAGCTAGCTTACAAATACAATCGTACAAGACTCATTACCTATTTTAGAATAGGTATGAGATGAATGACGTCCAAACCGATTCCTAACCAGCTCAACTACTATAACAAGAAACTATCAATCAATTAAACATACATACATGAGCACATATCTCATAACACGACTCATAGCATAATTTCTCATAAGCAAGCATATTCATGACACACACTTCAAGTCATCATTCTAATACTCATATACATACATATATCTCAATTATATGAACACACACCTCTCTTCGAATTCGGACACCAAACCATATATTAATCCTCGTGTATTTTACTTATTGATCAAACATATTTAGTTTCTAAAATTCTTATCAGGAAATATTCTTGGCATAGAAACTTACTAGTTAAGACATATTTATTCATAAACCGCATATTTTCTCTCACGTACCTTAACCATTCAGGAAAAACTTAGCTTATGTTAACTTCTAATCACACTTAATAACCCAAACACAGCACAACCAAATCGCATGTAACAGTTAATAACGAACTTATTGAAATACTATACATATACACATGCTTGTACAACCTCAGAAACCAACTTTTTTTCCCACTTACCGATCTTATATACTCAAATCATACCTTATCTTATCATTTCATTTATACACAAATACGTGTTCCTATACTTATATAAACATATCCATTCACATATACTTATGCATACCATTACAGGTTCATTTATTGACATATATCACCAAACATTTTACTTCATATTATAGCATTATAAAAATCCATACCTATAGTTGTTGATTATCCTAACCATACGTAATCTCGAACTTTGCACTCAAGAATATCCCTTAACTATCTTCGTCTTATCCTAAACACTAATATCACACACACACACACACACATATATAAATATATTTAAAACACTAATAAATTATTCATGCGCTCATCGCATGATATACTTACCTGGCTTCGCAGGTACTCCAGGTCCTAGTCAAATATGTCAAATTAAATGGTGAAACGCCGTCAGAATCATGACTTATGGAGTTCTCGACTATATTGCGACAAAATTTCAAACCTTTCCAGAACAACTAAATCAAATCTGATTTCAATACTTTCATTTTCGGTAATCTTAAAACATCATTGTAAACTAAGTCAAGTCATCGGTTAACTTAAATTCTCGGTTTACGTATTTTTAGAAAATCTTTCGAAAAAGTTTCTGTAAAGACTACGGAAGGGTCCCGAACCATCTGAACCTTCCCGGATTTATTCAGATATTTTCGTAATCTGAACCTTCTCGGATAGTTATGAGTTGTAATATTATATACAACTCATAACTATCATTAAAAGCAAGACATATCATTATACGTAAAAACCCACTTTTACGGAAACTTGTAATTTCTATTGGATCAATCCAACTCGTTCCACTTTCACTTGGATTCTACCAAATGCACATATTCAATATACTTATGCTCAAACAATTCAATTTATATCAATACGCTACTTTACAAAGCTACTGGAAACATCCAAACTTTTAACGAAAACTTGAAATTTGTGAGTTTTTAACGGGAGGTCTTACCGAGATTTTGAGGGCATATACGGACTCCAAATAATCCCACGAACGTGCTCGAATTAGCGGAATTCCAATCGGAGTTACTATTCATCAGTTGTCACTATTTATCTAAATATTTCTCCCTCGTTTTTGCTTGCAACCGTTCACGGAATGAAAAATCTATTACCGCCAACTTGTAGTAGTCTCTGAGTGCTTTGATTTGGTGGGTGGCTCTGGTCATGAAACGACGCGATGAGCCAAGATCGGGAAACCCACCCTCATGCGCATTTCCCCTCGGGTTTTCCGGAATCCGACGACTTCAGGCTGGCCTTGGGCAGCTGGTGGGTTGGGGTGGGCTGGCGCACCTTTATGTGAAGGCGAGCCGGCCAGCGGTGGCTGGCGGAGCGCCAGCGTAGGCATGCTCCAAAAAACATAGGGAGTGGTCGGGTGAGAGGTCTAAGGGACTTCTGATTTTTTTCGCCATTTTTGAAACTTGAGGGTATTTATAGAAATTTTCTGAAATTTACATTCAGACTCCCAAAAATTACAATCAGGCTCCTGTCATGGGGCTTTCATGGAAATGTGAATTTTTAAAGCTTGTCTGATGTAAAGTTCAAAAAACGTTCAACATGAAAGTTGTCCGTCTCAGAAAAATGAGTCTGATGATTTAAGAATCAACCCAATCAGAGTTCCTTTGTGTAATGTCCCTGATTTGGGGATGCCACCGGCAATGGATAGGCTAATCCATCCCCATAAGCCTCTGATTTCCTTACTGTGATCTTTACTGAAACTCTAACACAATTATGACTCATGCATGGAACTGATGCCCAAACAATAACATGCATGGAACTTTAATGCAAATATATACATACTGAAGACTGCTTCCTCTATGATTTAACTTCATAACATTATAACTCTTTATACATACAATCTTTACTACAGATAAGCATAATACAAGACTATACAACGACTCTGACTGAATTTCTGTTCTGATTTGACTTGGTGGACACAGCTCCTCTAGTGACTTCCATCAATATCCAATCCTTCCGAGCTCGTCCTCCAGGGTCCTGTAAAATAAAACATTGGGAGAGGGGTTAGACCGTCATACGATCTAAGTGTTGGAATTGTCTAAGAATCCCAAGATCATATCAAGAAATGAAAATAACATGTGAATACATCAAGGAGTTTCAGAATACTCACAATGATCGGTTGAGGTGATGCGGTGAAGAACAAAAAATCCATTTTCTGCCCTCCATGAAGCTCGGCAGTCCACTGTTTTTCTTCATCCATTTTCGGTCCAAGCTCCAAGCTTTTGGGTGGTGATTCCAAGCCCACAGGTTGGTTTCCCTATCACCTTCGCAAGGCTCAAATGGTGTGCAAGCACTTGGTAATTTTTGCCACAAAAATTGCCTTATTTATCCTTTTAATTTTCGGTCCAACCAGTGAAGAAAAAAAAGCCATGGCCGAATGAGAGAGATTAAGAAGAAAGAGAGAAAGTGTTGTGTGAGTTATTGGAAGAAAGTGTATCTAATACACTAAATCAATTTCCAAAATTAATTACCAATTTTCTATTTCCAAAAGTCAAGCATTAAAGCTTGCCAACTACCAACATCAACTCCCATCAATCAATGAATAGTGACTGGTGTCAATCACTCAAAGTGAAAGACATCTATCACTTGATTGACGAATGATGTGACGCTAGATGCGACTAGCGATTTGACGCTTGATGTGACTTGCGTGCCGCACTCGAATTCGAAATGCGAATGCGCTCGTAAACAATCCTGGGCTCGGGTTTGTTAATTCCAAATTAACGAATTTTTCGTTGTGTCGTAATTAAATCTAATTTAATTAAATAATCATGCCTAGCATAATTACTATTCACGTCGCTAACCAATTATTTTTAAATTAACTCGTTCGCCCGAATTAAAATCTAATTTCAATTCTGCGTCAAAATCCAATTTCGTTTAATATATCGAATATATTAATTTATCGATTAATTCCAAATTAATCATTTTTCTCTCTCTAAATGATATTTTATCCCAGATAAAATATCTCCGCAATTAATCCCATATTAATTCTCTCTCTCATCTAATTAATCCCAGATTAATAAAGTGTGAGTTATACGTCATCGGTGAATCTTCAGGAAACGACCCATGAGATCCCCGTATATGTTGACAGTAAATACGGTCGTCGGAATATCCGAACACGTAAGTACCTAGTACTACATTTGTACAGATTTACAAGAAAAGGTTGGCTTCTAGCAAAGCGCCATGCCTACCCAATTCTCCAGAAATATCCTTACAGGAATATAGTGATCTATATCAGGCGTAGTATACGTAGTATTGCGTATCTAGATCCAGTATCAGATGTCACGTGCAAGGCTTGGGGCTGGAAATGTGTATGCCCCGTACGAAGCACATATCGGATCTCTAGTAACTAGTCTCTATAATCGGATAAACATGACCTTGTCATTTTATCCCGATGATTGCAGTACATAAGAGAACCAGTACCGTATCCTACGTGACCATCATCTCCACTATGACTGGAGTGATACTTCCGTCTTGACATCACACCCAACACACTACGATTCTCAATATACCCAGCAGAGGCGTACACAGAACCTGTTAAAGCCCTGGACGACCTAAAACCAAAGTACATTGATTGTCACAAGTATTAGCGGTGCAAGTCTCAGGTTAAGACCAAATACACCTACCCTGATTTCGGACTTACATAGACACATAGTCATACTACCAATGGAATTCCGAGGGGTCTATCCAGAGCGAAGCTGTTTCCCGTACCATCGGTAAAACACAACCTCCTATTACACTTGCATGAGTATCCTATACCCAAATATATGAGAACTATGCCGTTATGCCCTCACAACGCGCACAAGTGTATTACTAGTCTTTTACGCATTATCGATGTCCAATCTCGATAATACTCTGACTAGGGATATTTAATGATTTATCCTTCGTGGACTGATACTGTCTCATATCATCTCAATCCAGGAACAAATCATAAGGACCTCCTATCATTTATACATCTTGGTGATCTAATCACAAATGATAAGAGAGAAATCTCATTTGTCACATAGTTAATTTGTACAACAACACCATGATCTGTACAAATAGTGACGCTATGGGTCATAACTGTCCAACAATCCCCCACTTGGCCTATAGCCAGTCACTCGAGTGTCTTACACCCGAACTATGTACGGTTCGCTCAAATTACTGAGAAAAGACTTTCGTCAGCGGATTTACATGATTATCATCTGATGCGATTTATTCTATCATCACATCGCCACGATGTATGATTCTAACGAATCAGATGAATAGTCGAAGTATATATCTGGATCGTTGATGAGACCATTAATTCTTTAGCCTGCGTAGTAGCCTAGCTCAGCTGCTAACAAAACTATTCTAATCCAATTAGATTATTATCAATCCAGAAGGCTTCTATTGCTGCCTCAGCTGCAGCAATAACCCGCTTTTGTTATTTATTCGGTAACAGTATCTTGCTTGGAAGATTTCCAGCTCACTGTTCCGTTATTCAAACGGTATAGTACCGTTTCGCGACAAATAGTCGTTATTATCGGTTAGGAAACTTGCAACAGTGATCCCAGTCACTTCAAGTTCTCATTCTTCATAGTTTAAGACAACATCCTTAGTTCCTCTAAGATACTTAAGGATGTTCTTAACATCAATCCAATGACTATCACTTGGATTGGCCTGATTGTGAATCCATATGCTCAAAGCGTATGAGACACTAGGTCGCGTACATTTATTAATGTACGATTTTTTGGAGAATGCTAACAACTTTAAATCTATCCCAGTAGATCTTTATTCCTAGAATAAATGTTGTTTCTCCCAAGAATTCTACGAAGAATTTTCTCGAAAGCCAAGCTTTCACCGATTGTATTTGGGAATATCATTTCCAAGAAATGATATATATTATCATTATTTATAGGACAGTCACTTTGAGTGCGCTCCAACTAACCTTCTTATACACAAGAATCATTTTCGTTTTGAATTAAATCATACACCATTATGATTACATCAAAACGATAATTCCAAGAACACTATGCTTGCTTCAATCCATATATGGATCGAATAACCTGCAAACCTTGTTTTCTAGTTTTGGTACGACAAAACCGTCAGGATGTTGTAAACATCCTCCAAAAGGTTTCCGTTAAGGAAAGCGGTTTTGGCATTTAGCTGCCATATTTCATAAATGAAACATGCACCATCAGCAAGCATTATCCAAATGGATTTACCGTGGCAACAGTTAAAAGATTTCATTGTAATCAACATAATGTTGATAACGATACCTTTTCGCTATAAGCCTAGCTTAGTACGTTGGTATGTTTCCATCCATGTATGTCTTCCTTGAAGACTCAAATAGTACCAACAGACATAATGTCTTACGGTACAACAACTAGTATCCAAACATAGTTGGTATACATGGAATCCATTTCGGACATCATGGCACTTTGCCATAATTGGGAGTCGATACCTTGTATCACTTCCTCATACGTAGTCAGTTTGCCTTTCTCAATAAGATTTACATCCTTATGAGGTGAGATCAGAAACCCATACCCCAGGTTGTTTTCTGACTCTCTCCGACTTACGTTGTTCTTGTATATTCGAAGATTATTGGTATAGTTTCATCCTTGATGAACTATTTGTGTTCCATTAAGGAATCAGTGCCGGGATTAGTATTACTCCGATTTTCATCGAGTTTTACTTTCCTCCCACTTACCACTGCATATCGGTATTCCTCTTAGGAAAACCGCATGGTGAGCAATGATGAGTGGTATTTATATCACTATTTCCCACTCATTTAACTTAATATTTTGTATAGTTTCTTGAGTTTTATGAACGTTTTGATGTGTTTTATTGTTATTTTGCAGATAAATAAAGTTTGGACAGCACTGGAGGCAATTTGGGGCAAAACCGGACAAAAATGCGTCAACAGGGATATTTCCGTCTTCTTCGCGTCGCGACGCAGGAGCACTGCGCGCCGCGACGCCCAGCGTGTGCCGGTTCTGCTAAAATGCGCCATGGTCAACGGGTCAACAATTTGAAAAGTTTGACTTTGCTAAAATGCGCCGTGCCACGTGTCACCATCACATCCGATCTGCTAACGTGCGCCGTGACACGTGTCAACATCATATGCTGCCGACACTCTGACATGACACGTGTCGCCTCGTCATCAGCCATGTCAGCGGTCAACAAGTCAACCTTGCCACGTGTCGTGCCACATCATCAGCCACGTCAGCAAGTCAACCGAGTCAACTTGCCACGTCAGCCTCAGCCAATCAGAATTTGACACGTGTCGCCACGTGTCGCAATCCTATTGTGCCGACAAATGCAACACACGCCTACGCCACGTCAGCGCCACGTCATCGCCACGTCATCAATGACGTCATCACAATAATTGAGAATTAGCCGCCTTGACACGTGTCAGTTGCACAGTTAGCCGCCTCGCTACGTGTCGCCGTCTCATTGTGCCACGTCGACAAATGAGCGTCGCGACGCGCAACGCCTTAGCGTCGCGACACGCGAACAGGACCAAACAGTGAATTTATTTTACTATAAATAGAGGCCGAATTTTCAGTTTTTAATATACCTTTCTCTCTCTTGATTTCTCTCTCTAGAGAGAGTTTCTCTCTATAGAATTTTTATTTTTATTTTTTAGTTTTTTTATTTTAGTTTTGTAAATAATTTTAATTATACTTTTTGTAATAATAGTAATTAATTTTACTTTTTATTTTTTACAGTTTTTACTATTCACCATGTTGAAATAATTTCCTCAGCTAGGGTGAAAGGTAATTCTTCTACTATTGCTATTTAGATTAATCTCCCTTAAAAATAATATATTAACTAATTAAAATATTGACTTAATAAGGAATACCGCTATATTGGTCGGTTGGTAATTTAATTTTAATCTGTTTTAAACCTGACTAATCAAGGATACCGCCAGACTGGTCGGTTGGTAAATTTATTTTTGGTTCCGCCTTAATGGCTGGTTGGACTTAATTTGACTTAATCTGGATACCGCCAGACTGGTCGGTTGGTAAATTCAACACAAGTTTATATATTATTTTATGGGAGATATCTAAATTAGTAGTAGTAAAAGTAATTCCTTTTACCTTAGCATTTTATTTTATTGTAATTTACTTTCAGCATTTTACCTTATGTCATTTTATTTTATGTATTTTATTTTTATAGTCCTAATTATGTGTTAGTTAATTAGAGGTTGTGACGACTTTTAATATCACCGGTTTATAAGGGATTATTTTATAGTTGGGTAATTTAAAAGTTTACTTATTAAGTCTTAAGCTTAATGCTTCTTGTTGTCTGATCACCAATAAGATTGAATGGTAAATCTAAAATGAACTAGACATAGGGATTTTAGGTTTCAGCCTTAGACTTAATAGCCCACGATCTTCCTTGAGGATAGATAACCCTTTAATAGATTTCCTTACAGGATAGGAATATACCTGTCGGGCGGGGGTAGCCATAATTGGAACTTAGATTTAATGAATCCAGGTAATGTGGTTGACATAGGAATATGGTTCAATTGGGTTATACTGGGTATTTGTAGTTGACCATCGGAAGAGGCTTTTACATAATTTAGTGTTCCAGGTTAGTAAACAGATTTATTACACAAACATAAAATAATCACTTCATCTTTTAAATGATATTAAAAGAAATCACAACCTTATATCTTTTTATCTTTATTTTCTTAGTATTTTCTTTTATCTTTTTATTTATTTATTTTGTAAATCTTCAATCAACCAAATCAATCAAGCAATCAATTCTATTCTCCCTTAATTAGATATTTGTAATAAATAGATTCAATAATTAATAACAACAGTAGGAATTAAGTCCTCGTGGGATCGATATTTTTATACTACTTGAACGATACGTGCGCTTGCGTTATACGTGTGTGTTTACGCCGGTCAAGTTTTTGGCGCCGTTGCCGGGGACTTATATTTCTTGAGTTGTTAATTTTGAAGCTATCTAATTTACTTGTATCTAATTTCTTTATTTTTATCTGTAATTTTTATTTCTTTCTTTTGATTTCAGGTGAATTACAAATGGAACATTACTGGGAGATTGAAAGATTACGTGCTTTACAAGAAAATACACCCCAAATCTGGGAGCAACAGTCCGGTTTTCTGAGGCCTGTTGTCGAGCCCAATGATTATCACTGGATGCCAGAACCAAGCAATACTACATTTGCTCAACAGAATTCAATGTGGAGATGTGACATATGTAATGGTGACCACCCAAGCGATTATTGCGAATACAACTACTATCCAGGGTGGCAGAACTATCAAGATCCTTCATGGTACGAAGAACCATCACATTTCACAGAATCACATTTTCCATCTTATCCACCATCTTCCTTCGATCCTTACCAACAACCAGAACCATTAGAGGAAGATCAATTGATTCACATGTTCAAAGAACAGACAGCTCAATTTGATGCACAATTCAGAGTCAAACAGAATCCATACAGAGAATGACAAATCAGATCAGACAATTAACAGAAAACCAGAACTATATACCTCAAGAACCAGTTCCAGATGACACTGATGAAGCCTTCGAGTACCAATCATTTCACAATGACACGTCCAACAGAGGAGGAGGCTGAGCAGTATCAACAACCAGAGGTATCAGTTCAGGATTTTGAACGGCAAAGTCTCGATTTGATTTCTATTATTCAGATTCTGACGAGGATGAAGCTGAAATAATTGTACCAACTGCATCAAAAGTTGAGGATGGAATTCTGTATCCTCAAAATGAAGATCTTGGAGATTCCATTGCACAAATGTTTGATGAAGATCTACCTGAGCTAATCATTTCAACCAGATCAGAGGATGAAGACCTAAAATCTAACATTTCTTTTCAGGTTGAAAATTTTGAAACATGATTTCACAGATGACAGATGAAGAGCTGAATGCAGAAATTTTCAAATACATCTATGAAGAAAAGGTGGAGCAAAAAGAAGAGCAAATGGAGGAGCAAATGTCTGACCTTAATAAAGATCCAGAGCATTCAGGAAAAACATCGCTGTATTTGGGAGTACAAATCAAAGATATCACCCAGAAGCTTGACAGAATGGAATTTCCATTCCAAGTCAAACACCATACGAGACCTCCTAATTTTATTTCTTTCTTTTCAGGAATACTGGAGCAACAAAGATTAAAAAGGTGGCACGAGCATTAAAGAGAACAAAATTCTTTTTGCCACTTTACCGTTGGAAGAGACCCTTCAAAAGCAACGCTCACGGGATTGTCTTTATCGGACATCCAAAACGACATTGAAACCTCCTTAACAGATAGATTTCAGTCACGTCTGGCTGAAGACGAAAAATTTAGCGCTAGCAGGGAGGCAACCCATGCAATTTGTTGTAATTATTTTTCATATTTTGTGTGAACTTTTTAATTTTGTGTGTTAGTTTTGCAGGAAAAAAAAAAACGGAATTTTTCAGAAAAGAAAGGCCAGTGCAAGCGGGATTTTCAAATAAAAATTTGACAAAATCACGAAGATACAAAGTCAATCCAGAAGAGACGGCCGAGTAAGGAGTCATCTCTTGAGAGGCGTCCCTATGGATTTATCAGTTGCAAGACATGGTTTTGCCAAAAAAAAAAAATAAAAAAAAAAAAAAAATAAATCCCGAGTCAAAACCCTAACCCTAAAAGACCGAGTGTCGCGACGCTAGGCAATATTGGCGTCGCGACGGACTCAAAAAGACAGACATAAACAGAGGCGCCGCAGATCTCATTTTCCTCCTTCTTCTTCCTCAAACACCACGAAACCAGAAACCTTCACCAAGCCTTCTCCAGCCACAAAAGAGACCCACCAGCCACCACCGAGAACCGACGAGCCAAACCTCACCCTTGCCGAGACGTGAGCCACCATAGCCTCACCACCGAGCAAAATCGCCCTCAACAAATGAGCCGTGACTCAACCGCGAGCCACCGAGCCATCATCATCAACCACAACGAGCCATCACCATCCAAACAGTAGCCGAAACCAGAAGCCATCACCTGCGACCAAACTGAGACAAACCAGACCCTTGCCGAGCCGTGAAGCACCAAACCGTGACTGAACCCACTGCCAAGATCCATCAAGAACGAAGCCGAATCAACCCACCAACAGCCGCACCCACCACCGTGATCCACTGCCAAAACCGACCAAAGCCGAGATACCCACACCGTGAATCACCAAGACAGTCACCAACCCACGATCAAAACCTTCCATAATCAGATCTGATTTTTGTGGATAATTTGTGTGGTTAATTTTGAAATTGAATGTTACAGGTTTTGAAATTTTGGCAGTAAAAGGGGGATAATCGAAAAATTGAATGAGTTTGTGGTTGATTATGTTGAAATTGGAGGATGTGAATTGGAAGTTTAGCGGTGAATAACTGGCTGAATTCTGAGTCAGATCGATGGAATTGGTAGAATTGGGGCGAAGAAATTGAGTTTGATATTTGGTGTTTGTTTGTGGCATTTGGTAGATTTAGGTTGTATTGGATAATCAAAAATTCAGGGGAGATTCTGTCGGATTTTTCTGAAAAATACCAAAGTTGGGATTTGATTGATGATAATTTTTTAGGGTGAATTTTGGAAAGTTTGAGTTTTTAAAGGTGAATCTGCCAAAATTTTTAATGAAAAATGGTCAAATAGCAATTATGGTAAGAACCGTAATTTGGGCATAAATCTTAAAGGTAATTTTTCCTGTAAAATTTCAGCTGATCAGGTATTGATTTTCTACACTCTTC
Organism: Zanthoxylum bungeanum; assembly: GCA_019454045.1. Lineage (NCBI taxonomy): Eukaryota > Viridiplantae > Streptophyta > Magnoliopsida > Sapindales > Rutaceae > Zanthoxylum > Zanthoxylum bungeanum. The sequence goes on from SKCR01047372.1 coordinate 17,016, forward strand.
TTCTACTGTTTAAGACATTGGGGACAATGTCTCATTTAGGTTTGGTGGGAGGGATTTACTTGATTAATATCTTGTTTTTAGTAGTATGTTATTTTTATTTTTAGTTCAAAATTTTTCGAAAAATACAAAAAAAATTGAAAAATTTTCAAAAATTACAAAAATATTTTGCATTTTTTGTGTTTTTATTTTGACTAAAAAGGTGGAATTGGTAAGAGATAGCCGAGTAAGGAATTTCCACTCCTGAGACGTATCTCAAACCTATTTCGAAACAAGTTAATTTTTGTTTATTTCCTTTTGAATTATTTAATTTGTGAATTCTCCTTAACACTGACTAAAATGGATCTTCATATGTTCAGTTGACAGGTATTATGAACTTACATGGAAACATACGGACATGAGCTAAAATTGAAAAGTTTGTAATATTCAGTGCTATAGTTTAATTGGAGGAAGCATCTCTAAATAGTGATGGAGTAAAAAAAAAAAAAAAAAAAAAAAAAAAAAAAAAAAAAAAACGTCCGAGATCCGAGTTATTAAGTCTGTAAGGGTGTTTTAATACCTAGTGCCCTAAAACCAACTGGTTTGGGAGTCATTGGCCCAAAGCTCGTTACATGGATCGAAGATGCTGCAAAAATAATATATATATCTGAAGTCTGAGTAATTAAGTTCGTAGGGGTGTTTAACACCTGGTGCCCTAAAGCCAACTGGTTTGGGAGCCACCGACCCAAAGCTCGCTACATAGACGGAAGGTATTGTATAAATAAATAAAAAATAGAGAAAAAATCAAAGAAAAAAACAGAAAAATCAGAAAAATTATTCCATTGCTACAAAAAAAGGTGTGAAATCTGATAGAACTTTAGGACAAAAATATTACTCTCTTATCAACTGCACTTATGACTGTTGTGGGCAAAAATGAGTTGATTAATATTTTTGCTGTGTATATGGAGAATGGTAAAAAAAATCGGAGAATTTACTTATTCGGTAATTTAGAAAGAAACAAAACAACTAATAACTTGGAGTAGATTTTTCACCTGATTAGTCACTTTCTTTCTTTATTCTCTTTTCGCTTGTCTTTTTGCTTTTGTGTGCATTAGTTTTAATAACTTTTTACTTTTGTAAAATGTTTGTGGGTATCATTGCTGTAAACCCTCACGAGACTACACTCGTCCACTAGGGACACCTAGGGGTTTAAAGGCTTGTTGCATATGCTAAATGCAACCGTGATCCCTACGAAAGTGGCTTAGTTAAATTTTGTTATTTTTATTTTATTTTGTATTTTGCTCGAGGACTAGCAAAATGTTAGGTTTGGGGGTGTGATGAGTGGTATTTATATCACTATTTCCCACTCATTTAACTTAATATTTTGTATAGTTTCTTGAGTTTTATGAACGTTTTGATGTGTTTTATTGTTATTTTGCAGATAAATAAAGTTTGGACAGCACTGGAGGCAATTTGGGGCAAAACCGGACAAAAATGCGTCAACAGGGATATTTTCGTCTTCTTCGCGTCGCGACGCAGGAGCACTGCGCGCCGCGACGCCCAGCGTGTGCCGGTTCTGCTAAAATGCGCCATGGTCAACGGGTCAACAATTTGAAAAGTTTGACTTTGCTAAAATGCGCCGTGCCACGTGTCACCATCACATCCGATCTGCTAACGTGCGCCGTGACACGTGTCAACATCATATGCTGCCGACACTCTGACATGACACGTGTCGCCTCGTCATCAGCCATGTCAGCGGTCAACAAGTCACCTTGCCACGTGTCGTGCCACATCATCAGCCACGTCAGCAAGTCAACGAGTCAACTTGCCACGTCAGCCTCAGCAATCAGAATCAGAATGACACTGTCGCCACGTGTCGCAATCCTATTGTGCCGACAAATGCAACACACGCCTACGCCACGTCAGCGCCACGTCATCGCCACGTCATCAATGACGTCATCACAATAATTGAGAATTAGCCGCCTTGACACGTGTCAGTTGCACAGTTAGCCGCCTCGCTACGTGTCGCCGTCTCATTGTGCCACGTCGACAATGAGCGTCGCGACGCGCAACGCCTTAGCGTCGCGACGCGCGAACAGTGACCAAACAGTGAATTTATTTTACTATAATAGAGGCCGCAATTTTCAGTTTTTAATATACCTTTCTCTCTCTTGATTTCTCTCTCTAGAGAGAGTTTCTCTCTATAGAATTTTTATTTTTATTTTTTAGTTTTTTTTATTTTAGTTTTGTAAATAATTTTAATTACTTTTTGTAATAATAGTAATTTAATTTTTACTTTTTATTTTTACAGTTTTTACTATCTATTCACCATGTTGAATAATTTCCTCACAGCTAGGGTGAAAGGTAATTCTTCTACTATTGCTATTTAGATTAATCTCCCTTAAAAATAATATATAACTAATTAAAATATTGACTTATAAGGAATACCGCTATATTGGTCGGTTGGTAATTTAATTTTAATCTGTTTTAAACCTGACTAATCAAGGATACCGCCAGACGGGTCGGTTGGTAAATTTATTTTTGGTTCCGCCTTAATGGCTGGTTGGACTTAATTTGACTTAATCTGGATACCGCCAGACTGGTCGGTTGGTAAATTCAACACAAGTTTATATATTATTTTATGGGAGATATCTAAATTAGTAGTAGTAAAAGTAATTCCTTTTACCTTAGCATTTTATTTTGTAATTTACTTTTCAGCATTTTACCTATGTCATTTTATTTTATGTATTTTATTTTATAGTCCTAATTATGTGTTAGTTAATTAGAGGTTGTGACGACTTTTAATATCACCGGTTTATAAGGGATTATTTTATAGTTGGGTAATTTAAAAGTTTACTTATTAAGTCTTAAGCTTAATGCTTCTTATTGTCTGATCACCAATAAGATTGAAATGGTAAATCTAAAATGAACTAGACATAGGGATTTTAGGTTTCAGCCTTAGACTTAATAGCCCACGATCTTCCTTGAGGATAGATAACCCTTAATAGATTTCCTTACAGGATAGGAATATACCTGTCGGGCGGGGGGGTAGCCATAATTGGAACTTAGATTTAATGAATCCAGGAATGTGGTTGACATAGGAATATGGTTCAATTGGGTTATACTGGGTATTTGTAGTTGACCATCGGAAGAGGCTTTTACATAATTTAGTGTTCCAGGTTAGTAAACAGATTTATTACACAAACATGAAATAATCACTTCATCTTTTAAATGATATTAAAGGAAATCACAACCTTATATCTTTTTATCTTTTATTTTCCTTAGTATTTTCTTTTATCTTTTTATTTATTTATTTTGTAAATCAAAATCAACCAATCAACCAAATCAATCAAGCAATCAATTCTATTCTCCCTTTAATTAGATATTTGTAATTAAATAGATTCAATAATTAATAACAACAGTAGGAATTAAGTCCTCGTGGGATCGATATTTTATACTACTTGAACGATACGTGCGCTTGCGTTATACGTGTGTGTTTACGCCGGTCAAGCAACAATTAAATTGCTCTCTGGTGAGATGTATAAGTACTATACTTTGTTTTCCCTAGGATAACCCACAACTTAGGCACTTTCCGATTTGGGTTCTAGTTGGTATCATCCAAACATATGCCTAGCATTCCCAAATCTTCAGGAAATGAAAAACCGGTTTTCTTTCCTGTTCATATCTTATATGAATCTGTCTAACAGATTTCTATGGAACCTTATTCTAAATAAGTTATGCACTGTTTAAAGCTTATCCGTTGAAGGAAATGGTAGCTCAGAGCGACTCATGATTAACCTTATCATGTCCAACAAAATTCGGTTTCTCTGTTCGGACACACCGTCAAATTGACGTGTTCCGAGATGAGTCCTCATTGAAAGAATATTATACTCTTTCAAGTATTTGAGAAAATTATTGCTTAAGTATTTTCATCATGGTCCAATCATGGTGTTTAATACTTTAGCCGATCTGTTTGTTTATTTCGTGTCGAAACTGTAAAAGTTTCCGATTGTGTTTCAAAAGAACACATAACCATAACGCGATGCCACATCCGTAAAGGTCATGAAACATTCCTACCACCTCTAGCCTAGCTAGATATGGGCCCACTTACTTCACTATGAATAGGGCTAACAGATCGGTGGCACTTACACTTTTACCAAGTAAAGTGTTTTTTGGGCACTTTGCCCAATAAATTAGATTCGTAGACTTTATTTGAATAGTATCAAATATGTCCTAGTATCCACTCTTCAAAAGTGTGGATATACGAGTCTTGTTTAATTGTGCCCAGACAACAATGTCACTTATAAGTCTCAACTGAATAAATCAGTTTGAGCTATTAGTTTGTCATGTCAAATAATTGAGATTTATTTATATTCAAAATATAAATGTTGTTATTCACATTTCATGTGTTATCTCAATATCATCTTTATATAATGAACACTTTAGTGTTCTAGAATATAAAGATATACCCGCAACGGGTTAAACCCTGATATAGAGATAATGTATCTAGTCAAACAAGTTACATTTTAACAGTTTCCTAATTTAAGTACACACCAGAAGGTAGTTCCTAAACTTAGGTATCTACGGTTAAAAGAAAAACTTTCGTCCCGTTTCCGATTCGCAGATAAATCTCAACTGAAGTCAGTATCCTGCTCATAGCATATTCTGCACATCAATACATATTTATGTACCACACTAAGTACTTAAAATCTAATTTTAATACTAGTAGTGAACATACTTATGACAAACATATTTGAAGTCAGAGCCTAGCTCGTCTTCAATTCCTTCATGTCTGCTTTGTCCAAAATGGCAGTCACGCTTCCGCGATCCCGTTTGCCACAATTTAGGCAGACATTTTGGGATATGTCATTTATCTTCCTAGAAGATTATAATGATTTTGCCTTTGCCCTTTTTCACACTCCAGAAGCCTTCGGCCTTCTAGAATATCGAAGTAAAGTGCGCCTTGCGCTTCTTGCCTTATTGCAAACTTTGACTTTGTCTCATTGAGAACAGTCATTAACTCTCCAAGAGTTTATATTGCAATTTAGTACTTCTAAGATCTAAGAATAGATCTATGAAGATCCTTCAATTTCATTATCATACTTTAAGGATCTAATCCTTAGTTCTGATTAAGAAATTAAGGAATCTATTCGGCAAGCTTAATGGATTAAGTACTAAAGTTATCATCACATGAATCATCCAAAGATCATGCTCTACTATTTACTTAACTCCGGGCTTAGGCCTAATATGTTATTTTATCAAATAAAGTAACTTATTAGTTTCCAGGACCATCCTGAAATTTTATTTTCAATTTGAAAATTAAACCATTTAAATACATTTTCCCTAGGATTATGTTTTAAATGTCAATCTTTCAATTTATCTTGATTCTAATAGTCCAACTATTTAATCAACGATTTTCGAAACTATTTATTATAATGATTACTATAGTCCAACTATATAATCAACTATAATTCAATTTGTTAAATTCAATTATATTGATTACTATAATCCAATTATATAATCAACTATAAATGAATAGTTTGAATACAGTCCAACTGTTTAATAAAACAAACTTAATTATTAGTCCAACTAATAAATAATTATTGATGAATGAATTATGAAATGAGCGCGTATGGCAAGTTACTAAACGAATATTGAAAATTCAATACTTGCCTCCCACTATTTTCGGTGAGCCTCTAACCCTCTGTCGAGTACTCGGGAAACCGCGTTTCCTAGTGGGCTAGGATCCCGTTAAATATCACACAATCTTGACTTTGGCCAAAAAATTGTATGATAATTAACTAGGTAGATCTCTAAAATCAATTGGATCCCATCCAATTCATAGATCCAGTAGGTGGACGTCCAAGTCCGAAACATATATCTTATATATGCCAATATCCAATATATTGCCTAACCTTTTTCCTCTGAATCAACTAAGCCTTGGCTTTGGCACAACAAACTTAGTGATCCCAGTTAAGCGTGACCCATTGACCATGGAAAGCTTCGTAATCAATGTCGATGACAAGAAGTGATCTTGACTTTGGCCAACAAACCACAACTTGGACAAGACACCGATATGGAACAAAGCTCTCGTGATTCAAACACATCCTCGATGGACAAAGGCCTTGACTTTGGCCAACAAACAATGCCAGTCTTAGATCTCGAGTAAGAATCACTCAATGGAAGGAAAAACGCTTAGTATTTTGTGAGGGTTTTTCGCGTGCAAATTGGCAACCAATTTATTATCTTTGTTAAGGTCTCATCATCATACACCCATAAAAATGCATTCAAAATACATAATAAAGCGCGTATAAATAAATAAATAATAATGATATGCGGATGGATACTTAACACATTGATCCTAGATCAAATCTCTCCATTTCCTCTCTCCCGCTAGCATAAGTATTTACTTCTACCCGTTACACTACATTTCTAAAGAAACATCATTTACATTGAGGGGAATAGGTGATAAGAGAAATACACAGAGTCAAAGAGGTAATAGGCTGGACACGCAGGTCCAATTAATAAATTCTAAATTTATTACAATATTTCCAAAATTGCCCCCCCCATCTAATATCCATCCGATATACATTATTCATGCATCGCAACCATGTATTCACACAAGAATGTTATCAATAAGTCTAATCCAATTATTAATCAGATAATTAATGACCATCCAATGTTCAAACAACGATTTGATTTTGCGCGAGTCAAACTCGTTTTGCGAATAAGTACTCAAGTACGAATTCTCGAATTAAATTAAACTACAAAATTAAATCCAATTAATATGTATCTAATACTAATTCGCTATTTAATTCCAATTAAATATACACTTTATTAACGAACCTTTACGACTTAAATTCCAAATTTAATCGTTACGGGTCTCAAAGCCTGATTAACATCCAATGTTTATTTAATTAAAGTCCAATGGGCTTTTAATTAATTTCTTTAAGGCGTGGACTTTTGGTCAATTGGGTCAAACCCAATAAGCAAGGCCCAATCAAGGTATAACCCCATAAGCCTAGAAATCAATTTAGGCCCATTAGGCCCAATTAAAATAATTAAGGTCCATTAGTCGCATTTGGACTTTATGGAAACGGTTTTGGGCCCAATTGGATCCAACCAATTTAGCCTAAACCTAACTTGGTACAACCAAGCCCAATTAGCCCATTTACAACTTTACAAGCCCAAATCCAATTTAAGCCCAATAATTAAATCACCAAAAATCCAATTTCATATTTAATTATTTTGAAGTGTATTGCATAATTAATTACACCCATTCAATATTCCAAAACATCAATTAGCCTAATTAATCATGCTCATTTACAACAAAACATGTCCAACACATTTTATCAATCAAAAATCAAACCCAATTACATGCTATAGTATCGGCAATGGAGGGGATTTTTATGTCCAATTCAAATGCAATCCAATTAAATCCAATTCAACATTAAATCCACATTCCCAATTGATTCCAACTCATCCAATGAATCAAAAATCAAAATTTCCAAGACATTAGGGCTATGTAAGATTCAGCCAAACCTCACCAAAAGGGGAGAAAATGATCAAATCAAAATTTCATGAAATTGATCCAATCAATCTTCAATTAAACTACATTTAAGCATACTCAATCATCCAATTTCATAAAATCATGCTCAATACAATTTACCCAATTTTTAAACCCTAATATATTTTCATGCTCAACCTTGCTCTGATACAATTGTTGGAATTTTCTAAGCATCCCAAGATCATATCAAGCAATGAAATAACATGTGAATACATAAGGAGTTGCGGAATACTCACAATGATCGGTTGAGGCGATGCGGTGAAGAACAAAAACTATTTTTTCTGCCCTCCATGAAGCTCGGCAGTCCACTGTTTTTCTTCCTCTATTTCGGTCCAAGCTCCATGTTTTTGGGTGGTGATTCCAAGCCCACGGGTTGGTTTCCCTATCGACTTCGCAAGGCTAAAATGGTGTGCTAGAACTTGGCAATTTTTGCCACAAAAATTGCCCTATTTCTCTCTTCTAATTTTCGGTCCACCAGTGAAGAAAAAATAGCCATGGCCGAATGAGAGAGATGAAGAAGAAAGAAAGAGAAAGTGTTGTGTGAGTTGTTGGAGAAAGTGTATCTAATACACTAAATCAATTTCCAAAATTAATTACCAATTTTCTCTTTCCAAAAGTCAAGCATAAAGTTTGCCAACTACCAACATCAACTCCCATCAATCAATGAATAGTGACTGGTGTCAATCACTCAAAGTGAAAGACATCTATCACTTGATTGACGAATGATGTGACGCTAGATACGACTAGCGATTTGACGCTTGATGTGACTTGCGTGCCGTACTCGAATTCGAAATGCGAATGTGCTCGCAAACAATCCCGGGCTCGGGTTCGTTTATTCCAAATTAACGAATTTTCCGTTGCATCGTAATTAAATCTAATTTAATTAAATAATCATGCCTATCATAATTACTATTCATGTCGCTAACGAATTAATTCTAAATTAACTCGTTCGCCCGAATTAAAATCTAATTTCAATTCCGCGTCGAAATCCAATTTCGTTTAATATATCGAATATATTAATTTATCGATTAATTCCAAATTAATCATTTTTCTCTCTCTAAATGATATTTTATCCCAGATAAAATATCTCCGCAATTAATCCCAGATTAATTTTCTCTCTCATCTAATTAATCCCATATTAATAAAGTGTGAGTCATACGTCATCGGTGAATCTTAGGGAAGTGACCAATGAGATCCCCGGATATGTTGGCAGTAAATACGGTCGTTGGACTATCCGAACATGTAAGTACCTAGTACTACGTTTGTACAGATTTACAAGACAAGGTTGGCTTCTAGCAAAGCGCCATGCCTACCCAATTCTCCAGAAATATCCTTACAGGAATATAGTGATCTATATCAGGCGTAGTATACGTAGTATTGCGTATCTTGATCCAGTATCGGATGTCACGTGCAAGGCTTGGGGCTAGAAATGTGTCTGCCCCGTACGAAGCACATATCGGATCTCTGGTAACTAGTCTCTATAATCGGATAAACATGACCTTGTCATTTTATCCCGATGACTATAGTACATAAGAGAACCAGTACCGTATCCTACGTGACCATCATCTCCACTATGACTGGAGTGATACTTCCGTCTTGACATCACACCCAACACACTACGATTCTCAATATACCCACCAGAGGCATACACAGAACCTGTTAAAGCCCTGGACGACCTAAAACCAAAGTACATTGATTGTCGCAAGTATTAGCGGTGCAAGTCTCAGGTTAAGACCAAATACACCTACCCTGATTTCGACTTCCATAGACACATAGTCATACTACCAATGGAATTCCGAGAGGGGTATATCCAGAGCGAAGCTGTTTCCGTACCATCGGTAAAAAAAAACACCTCCTATTACACTTGCATGAGTATCCTATACCCAAATATAGGATTGCGTTTCCTATTTCTTTTAATCGAAGAAGATTGCGTTTCCTGACGATCATTTATAGTTGAGAAACTTGGTCAGAATTTAAATCGTAGGATATGCATTCGGGATTATTATCACTATATGACATATTATGCTTGTGGCATTATACAATGCATGTGTACCAGCTGATACGAGACTCATGGAATGGTCTATAACATTATAGGATGAATTTGGAATGATTAAATTGATTTTTAAAATTAACCTCGCATCACGATGCAAGAACCTTGGTGTCGTGATCATTTTGAATCCGTGTCACGATGCAAACTTGTTGGCGTCGCGATGCGAGCTCGATAAAATGAAATAGAGAGAAACTCTTCAGGACCCGACGCGATGCAGAGTCTCTTGCGTCATGATGTTGGCCCAAAATCAGGGCCAATTTTCCACTCTTACACTAACCATTCCCAATGCAATCCCGCCCTCACACACACATCCATATAGGCAATCCTTTAAACTTCAATATCCATAAATAAGGGCCATTCTCAATCCCCAACCATATCCAAATATAATTTTCAAATTCATCCATATATAAAAATTGAACAATGGCTCTAACCTTTATCAATTGAGTTATCAACTCTTAAATATATTAATCCATGTTATATTATCTCATAGTGCATTAACCCCAACAAATTACCATCAAAGCATAAAAAAATATTTCTTCCACAAGCTAATAAATTCGGCCCTCATATACATTTCTCATCTTAGCTTTATTTCCACCGCACTTGGGCATAATTCATTCTAAACAACTTCATAAACATGCCTTATGAATCAATTTCTTGCCAAACTTTCTTAATCAACAAAGCCCCAAATCATAGGGTTTCTAAGCATGAAAAAGTAAATGGAGAATAGATGCCCATGTTCCAAATTAAGAAGAAGAGAGAAGAAAAAGAAGGTTACTTGACCAAGAGATCTTGAAATTTCATCATTTTTCCTTCAAACTTTTCCATTAGAAATGAAGAAAATTGAAGAGCTTCTTTGCCAATCAAGACTCACGATTTTGGCCTCCTAAAAGAGGTGAATGAATAGTACTCTATATATAGAAGAAGGTGGAAAATTTTTGTAGTTAAATTGGTGGCCAATAGTGTGCCACCCATTTCTAGACTTCACCCAAAATCTACTGTAGCAGCCGCAGAATTCTCTTACCCATTGTTCTTTCGAATTTGGAAACATGTCCAACACAAAAGTTATAGCTCTCGGTCTTATCTTTATGATAATTTAAAATTCATAAAAATCAGAGATCATATGAAAAAGTTACACCCTGATTACCAAGGGCTGCTCGGGATGGGACGCAAGCTAAGTACCACATCGGAACTACAAGAAATTTACCGAATGTCCCAAAAGTCATTTTATGAGAATGGACTTGTTTGAATATGATTTATATCAAATATTACGTCGTTCAAAACTTAACAAGCGTTGGCCTCTGATAATGTACAGGTCGTCGGGATTACCAGATGTTACAGTTTGTTATTTTTATAGCCGATACTAAAAAAAATTATGTGTATAACGATATAATCAGAAATCGCGTAACTAGTTCTCTTAACCACGTGTTTTCCAACATGATGAAATTTCACTTTAAAATATTCCGATCTATTTTCCATTACATATGCTTCTATTTTCAAATACATCACATTCCAAATCCTTTACTTTAATTTGGAAACCGTCCAACTTTTTTCCGAAAATATCAGGTTATTACATATATATATATTATATTAGATGTATTGAGAGTAATGAAACTGGAATCATTGAAAACAGATTTAATTTGGTTATTCTGGGAAGATTCGAATTTTGTATAGTTGATTCGAGAATTCCGCATATCGCCGGTTCTATTTGTTTCCGCCGCTTGTTTTGATAGATTTGACTTGGATCAAAAGTGTTTGCGATACAAGGTAAGTATTCCATGTGATTTATACCAACACATTGGTTATTGTTTGTTTATAGGAAATATATGTGTAAATTTATGTAGTATGTGTGTGTGTGTGTGTATATATATATATATATATATATATATATATATATATATATATATATCTGTGTGTGTGTGTGTGTGGTGATCTATATAAAAATATGAATAGTTTCGGTGACTAAACCACCACGGGTTTGGGATGGTTGAAGCCACGAGTTTGGGTGGATTGGTTGAACGGAAAATATAATGGATATATATATATATATATATATATATATATTATATAATATATATTATTTATATAAATATATATACTAAGTTAAAAGTATGTCATTGATGTGTATGTGATATAATTAGTATGTGTTTCGATATACGAGACGTTTGTCGGTACTTGATAACTTTGAAATGTATGATGTAATGCATTTGACCTGTGTGCTTCTTGTTGTATAATGATGGACGAATATGTATTTTGTGTGATGTATTTTTTATGTGAATGTGTACTTCTGTCTTCAGTCTTTATGATACGTTTGTTTCCTAATATTTCTGTTCTTTGATAACTTTGATTATGTTTTGGCATATCGATGTTTGATCATGTGAAACAAAAATATTTTTGATAACAAGGAGATTTCAAATAATTTGACTTTGATTGAAAATGATGAAGATATGTTCCTAATGAACATTACAAAGTGTACATTTAATAAAAGAGAAACTAATTATTTTACACTTATAATAACCATATTTCCAGGTTTCTGCACTTGCTGCTCAAGCCTATCTTTCCCAAATGCATCCTCAATACTTATATATCAATTTTATTACAAAACCCTTCCATTAAAACCTCAATAATTATCCACAACATTATCAACATCTCCCTCAACATCAACTTATATTCATTTCATATACTTCACTTAGTTTTATACCCAAACTATCATTCCTTTCTTTCTTCTTTTTCTTTCATTTTCTCTCTTTCTTCTTTTTCTTCTTCTCTTTTTCTTCATTTATTCTCTTCTTCTTCTTCTTCTCTTTCTTTCCCATGTTTTCCTTCTTCTTTATCTTTTCTAATTTTGTGAAATAATGAATAGTAATCCCATTTTATACTAGGGCTTGTTTGAAATTTGGATTAATGAAGAAAAGTGTAGAAATATTAAGAAAGTTTGAGATTCTTCAAGATAAGTCTGGTACTATTCATCTATATTCTTAACTTGCATTGTTGACCTGTTTCTGGTCCGAATTTGGTAAAATATCCAACGCGGAAGTTGTAGGTCCCGACTTCAGATTTTCGAAATATAAAATTCCTAAAAATCAGAGTTTGTACGAGAAATTTACGGCCCAAATATCATTAGTTGTTCGGAATGGAACATAATACAGTTTCATATCAGAATTTCGAGGAATTCACCGATTATCCCTAAAGTCGTTCCATGAATATATATGTGCTCGAACATAATTTATATTATGTTACCTTCATCCCATAATGTAATAGTACTACAATGTAATAGCAGTAGAGACTATCTGTAGACACTGGATTCTTGCATAAGCCCAATGATGGGCCTCGTATGGAGGCACAACCTGAAAAGTTATGGAAGTCGCGGGAAACAAATGTCGAAAGGAAAAACACCAAAATTAGCACCACATTGTATTCGGACTCACTAGCCAGCCTCGGATTTGCTCAGTCAGTTTATGTTTCAAACCTTAGCCTCGGCCCAAAACCCTAGCTACCAATGAAAGCCCATACAATCCATGCCCACGCCAAACACCACACAAAGACCATGCAGCACATGATCCACTATGCACGCCCAAATAAAGGAAAACCTCATGTAATTCACATGTGCAAATTCCCTCATCAACACTTTCCAATTTAACAAAGATTTGAAATCTCATGCAAAACACATGCTCAAATCCCATCAAATCACTTCGAATTTAGTGAGATTTTGAGATCCCATCCAATTTAACAAGAGATGTATCCCAAAATAATATATTCCAAAATAAATCAATGTGATTTATTTCCAAGATTTGAAGATCCCTTGTCATTATAAAAATGAGCAATCACCAAACTTGAAGGGGGGTGTTGGGTTTCTAGTAAGTCCCAAGATCGATTCAAGCAAGTAGCATATGTGAATAAAACAAGAAGTATGGCAGAAACATACTTACATTGATCGGTTATGCGATGCGAGGAACAAAAAAATAAAGCTCCTTGAACTCTCGGTTTTTGCTCCTTGTTGTGCTCCAAAAATTCGACCATGGTGATCCTTCAAGCTCCAAGCTTTGTGTGTGATTCCATGCCCACATGTGGGTTTCCCTATCACCTTCGCAAGACCCCGAGTGTGTGCTAGCACCTTGGAAATTTTGCCACAAATCTTCCTATGCTTCTCATACATTTCACGGCATTTGCAGTGAAAATGAAGAAGAAAATTGGCCTAAGCCGAGAGAGAGAAGAGAGTAAGTGGAGAGAAAAATGTGTTGTGTTTTTGTGTATTAGATTTCCAAAAGATAATACCAATATTTTCTTTCAAAAAGTCAAGGCATTTAAGCCTACAACCACCTCCATCACTATTCATATCAAAAGTGACATGTTGTCAATCACTCAAAGTGACTAGACATCACATTAATCAAAGTGACTAATGATTTGACGCTTGATGTGACTTGTGGGCCGCACTTGAATTCGAAATGCGAGTGCGCCCGCAAACACTCCCAGGCTCGGGTTCGTTAATTCTGAATTAACAATTGTCTGTTGCGACGTAATTAAATAATTATGCCTAGCAAAATTACTATTCACGTCGCTAACGAGTTAATTCTAAATTAACTCGTTCGCCCGAATTAAAATCTAATTTTAATTCTGCATCGAAATCCAATTTCGTATAATATATCGAATATATTATTTTATCGATTAATTCCAAATTAATCGTTCTCTCTCTTTAAATGATATTTTATCCCAGATAAAATATCTCCGCAATTAATCCCAGATTAATTTTCTCTCTCTTATAATTAATCCCAGATTAATAAAGTGTGAGTCATACGTCATCGGTGAATCTTCGGGAAGCAACCAATGAGATCCCCGGATATGTTGGCAGTAAATCCGGTCGTCGGACTATCCGAACACGTACGTACCTAGTACTACGTTTTTACCGATTTACAAGACATGGTTGGCTTCTAGCAAAGCACCGTGCCTACCCAATTCTCCAGAAATATTCTTACTGGAATATGTGATCTATATCAGGCGTAGTATACGTAGTATTGCGTATTACGATCCAGTATCAGATGTCACGTGCAAGGCATGGGGCTGGAATTTTGTCTATCCTGTACGAAGCACATATCGGATCTCTGGTAACTAGTCTCTATAATCGGATAAACATGACCTAATCATATTATCCCGATAGCTGCAACATATAAGAGCACCAGTTTCGTATCCTACGTGATCATCATCTCCACTATGACTGGAGTGATACTTCCATCTCCACATCACACCCAATACACTATGATTCTCAATATACCCAGAAGAGGCATACACAGAACCGGTTAAATCCCTGGATGACCAAAACCAAAGTATATTGATTGTCGCAAGTATTAGCGGTGCAAGTCTCAGGTTAAGACCAAATACACCTACCCTGATTCGGACTTCCATAGACACATAGTCATACTACCAATGGAATTCTGAGGGGTCTATCCAGAGCGAAGCTGTTTCCGTACCATCGGTAAACAGAACCTCCTATTACACTTTCATGAGTATCCTATACCCAAATATATGAGAACTATGCCGTTATGCGTCCATAACGCGCACAAGTGTAATACTAGTCTTTTTTGCATTATCGATGTCCAATCTCGATAATACTCTGACTAGGGATATTTAATGATTAAACCTTCATGGATTGATACTGTCTCATATCATCTCAATCCGGAACTAATCATATGGACCTTTTATCATTTATACATCTTGGTAATCTAATTACAAATGATAAATGTGCAATTTCCTTTGTCACATAGTTAATTTGTAAAACAACACCATGATCTGTACGAATAGTGATGCTATGATTCATAATTGTCCAACAATCTCCCACTTGGCCTATAGCCAATCACTCAAGTGTCCTATACCCGAACTATGTACGGTTCGCTCAAACTTCTGCTGAGAAAATGCTTTCGTCAGCGAATTTGCATGGTTATCATCTGATGCAATTTATTCGACCATCATATCGCCACGATGTATGATCCGAACGAATTAGATGAATATTTCAAGTATATATCTGGATCGTTGATGAGACCATTAATTCTTTAGCCTGTGTTGTAGCCTAGCTCAGCTGCTAACAGAACTACTCCTAATCTGATAAGGATTGTTATCAATCCAGAAGGCTTCTATTGCTGCCTCAGCTGCAGCAATATTCCGCTTTTGTTGTTTATTCGGTAACAGTATCTTGCTTGGAAGATTTCCAGCTCACTGTTCCGTTATTCAAACTTTATAGTACCGTTGTGGTGACTTATAGTCGTTATTTTCGGTTAGGAAACTTGCAGCAGTGAACCCAGTCACTTCAAGTTCTCTTTCTCCATAGTATAAGAAAGAATCTTTAGTTCATCTAAGATACTAAAGGATGTTCTTAACATCAATCCAGTGACTATCACTTGGATTGGCCCGATTGTGACTCCATATGCTCAAAGCATATGAGACACTAGGTCGCGTAAATTTATTTCAATGTATGAGTTCTCATAGAGTGCTAACAACTTTTAGATCTATCCTAGTAGATCTTTATTCCTAGAATAAAGGTTGTCTCTCCCAATAATTCTACGGAGAATTTTCTTGAAAGCCAAGCTTTCACCGATTGTATTATGGGAATATCAATTCCAAGAAATGGTATATCATCATTATTAGGACATCACTGTCAGTGCGCTCCCACTAACCTCCTTATATACACAAGAATTATTTTCATTTTGAATTAAATCATATACCATTATGATTACATCAAAATGATTGTTCCAAGAACGCAATGCTTGCTTCAATCCATTGATGGATCGAATAACTTGCAAACCTTGTTTGCTCGTTTTGGTATGAAAAAACCGTCAGGATGTTATAAACATCCTCCAAAATGATTTCCTTTTAAGGAAAGCGATTTTGACGTTCCTGCTGCCATATTTCATGAATGAAACATGCAGCATTAGCAAGCATTGTCCAAATGGATTTAACCATGACAACAGGTAAAAGGTTTCATCGTAATCGACAAATGTTGATAACGATACCTTTTTGCTACAAGCCTAGCTTAGTACGTTGGTATGTTGCCTTCCATGTATGTCTTCCTTGAAGACTTATATAGTACCAATAGGCACAATGCCTTCCGGTACAACAACCAGTATCCAAACTTGGTTGGTATACATGGAATCCATTTCGGACATCATGGCACTTTGCCATAATAGGGAGTCGATATCTTGTATCACTTCCTCATACGAAGTCAGTTCGTGTTCCTCAATAAGATTGACATCTTTACGAGGTGAGATCAGAAACCCATACCTCCCAAGTTGTTTTCTGACTCTCTCCGACTTGCGCGATTCTTGTGTATTCAAAGATTATTGGTATAGTTTCATCCTTGATGAACCATTTGTGTTCCATTAAGGAATCGGTGCCTGGAATAGTATTACTCCGATTTTCATCGAGTTTTACTTTCCTCCCACTTACCACTGCATATAGGTATTCCTCTTAGGAAAACCGCATGGCGAGCAACAATTACATTGTTCTCTTGTGAGTTGTATAAGTACTATACTTTGATTTCCCTATGATAACCTACAATTTGGTACTTATTTGATTTGGGTTCTAGTTTGGTATCATCCAAACATATGCCTAGCATTCCCAAATCACCATGAATGAGAAACCTAGTTTCTTTCCTGTTCATATCTAATATGTAATCTGTCTAACAGATTTTATGGAACCTTATTCAAAATAAGTTTTGCACTGATTAAATGCGTATTCTTTGAAGGAACTGGTAGCTCAGAGTGACTCATGATTAACCTTACTATGTCCAACAAGGTTCGGTTTCTCTGTTTGGACACACCGTCAAATTGACGTGTTCTGGGAGGAGTCCTCAATGAAAGAATACTATACTCTTTCAAGTATTCAAGAAACTTATTGCTTAAGTATTTTCATCATGGTCCAATCATGGTGTTTAATACTTTAGCCGATCTGTTTGTCTACTTCGTGTCGAAACTCTTTGAATTTATCAAAAGTTTTCGATTCGTATTTCAATAGAAACACATAACCATAACACGATGCCACATCCGTAAAGGTTACGAAGTGTTCATATCCACCTCTAGCCTAGCTAGATATGGGCCCACTTACGTCACTATGAACGAGGGCTAACAGATCGGTAGCATTTGCACTTTTACCAAGTAAAAGGTATTTCAGGCACTTTGCCTAATAAACTAGATTCGTAGACATTATTTGAATAGAATCAAATCCGTCCTAGTATCCACTCTTCGAAAGTGTGGATATACGAGTCTTGTTAATTGTGTCCCAGACAACAATGCCACAAATAAGTCTCATCTGATCAAATCAGTTTGAGCTATTTGTTTGTCATGTTATACGTTTGAGATTTATTTATATTCAAAATATAAATATTGTTATTCACATCTAATGTGTTTATCTCAATATCATCTTTATATAATAAAAAAATTTAGTGTTCTAGAATATAAAGGTATACCCACAACGGGTTAAACCCTGATATAGAGATAATGTTTCTAGTCAAACTAGTTACATTCTAACAGTTTCCTAATTTAAGTACACACCCGAAGGGTAGTTCCTAAACTTAGGTTTCTACGGTTAAAACAGCGACTCTCGTCCCGTTTCCGACTCGAAGAGCGATCTCATCTGAAGTCAGTATCCTGCTCTCAGCATATTCTGCACATCAGCAAATATTTATGTACCACATTTAGTATCTAAAATCCAATTTTAATACTTGTAGTGAACATGTTTATGATAAACATATTTGAATTTGGAGCCTTGCCCGTCTTCAATTCCTTCATGTCTGCCTTGTCCATACAACAGTCACGCTTCCAGTGACTCCATTTGCCACAATTTAGGCAGACATCTTGGGATATGTCCTTTGTCTTCCTAGAAGATTATAATGACTTTTCCTTTGCCCTTTTCCACACCCTAGAAGCCTTTGGCCAAGCCTTGGCCAACTGAGATGTCGAAGTAAGATGCGCCTTGCGCTTCTTGCCTTATTGCAAACTTTGGCTTATTTTCCTTGAGCATAGCCATTAACTCTCCAAGAGTTTTCTATTGCAATTTGTACTTCTAAGATCTAAGGATATATCCATGAAGATCCTTCAATTTCATTATCATACTATAAGGATATAATCATTAGTTCTGAATAAGAAATTAAGGAGTCTTTGCGGCAAGCTTAATGGATTAAGCACTAAATTTATCATCACATGAATCTTCCAAAGATCATGCTCTACTATTTGCTCAATTCCGGGTTTAGGCTCGAGACGTCACTATATCAAATAAAGTAACTTCTCGGTTGCTCAGGACTATCCTGAGATTTTATTCCCAATTTGAAAATTAAAGTCGTTTAAATATATTTTCACCCAAGATTATGTTTTAAACATTAATCTTTCAATTATCTTGATTCTAATAGTCCAACTATTTAATCAACGATTTTAGGTACTATTTAATATAATGATTACTATAGTCCAACTATATAATCAACTATTATTTAATTGGTTAAATTCAATTATATTGATTACTATAATCCAATTATAAAATCAACTATTAATTGAAATAGTTAATTCAAATATATTGATTACTATAATCCAATTATATAATCAACTATAAATGAAATAGTTTGAATATAGTCCAACTGTTTATTTAAAACGATATTAAATATTAGTCCAACTAATATATTAATTTATATTGACGAAAAATTTGAAATGAGTATTGCAAGTAACTAAACGAAATTGCAAATTTAATACTTGCCTCCCATTATTTTTCGGCGAGCCTCTAACCCTCTGTTGAGTACTCGGGTAACCTTGTTTCCTAGTCGGCTAGGATCCCGTTAAATAACACACAATCTTGACTTTGGCCAACAAATTGTATGATAATTAACTAGGTAGATCTCTAAGATCAATTGGATCCCATCCAATTCCTAGATTCAGTAGGTGGACATCCATGTCCGAAACATATATCTTATATATGCCAATATATCCAATATATTGCCTAACCTTTTTCCTCTGAATCAACTAAGCCTTGGCTTTGGCACAACAAAATTAGTGATCCCAGTTAAGCGGAACCCATTGACCTTGGAAAGCTTCGTAATCAATGTCGATGGACAAGAAGTGATCTTGACTTTGGCCAACAAATCACAACTTGGACAAGAAACCAATATGGGACAAAGCCTTCATGATTCAAACACATCCGCGACGGACAAAGGGCTTGACTTTGGCCAATAAACCAGTGCCAGTCTTGGATCTTGAGTAAGAATCACTCAATGGAAGGAAAAACGCTTAATATGTAGTGAGGGTTTTTCGCGTAATTGGCAACTAATTAATTATCTTTGTTAAGGTCTCATCATCATACACCCTTAAACATGCATTCTAAATACATAATAAAACGCGTATAAATAAATTAATAATAATGATATGCGGATGGATACTTAACACATTGATCCTAGATCAAATCTCTCCCTTTCCTCTCTCCCGCTAGCACAAGTATTTACTTCTACCCGTTACACTACACTTCTAAAGAAACCTCATTTACATTGAGGGGAATAGGTGAGAAGAGAAATACACAGAGTCAAAGAGGTAATAGGCTGGACACGCAGGTCCAATTAATAAATTCTAAATTTATTACAACAATTTCCAAAATTGCCCCACCCATCTAATATCCATCCGATATACATTATTCATGCATCGCAACCATGTATTCACACAAGAATGTTATCAATCAATATAATCCAATTAATTAATCTGATAATTAACGACCATCCAATGTTCAAACAACGATTTGATTTTGCGCTAGTCAAACTCGTTTTGCGAATAAGTACTCAAAGTACGAATTCTCGAATTAAATTAAACTACAAAATTAAATCTAATTTAATATGTATTTAATACTAATTTGCTATTTAATTCCAAATTAAATATTACACTTTATTAACAAACCTTTACGACTTAAATTCCAAATTTAATCGTTACGGGTCTCAAAGCCCGATTAACATCCAATGTTTATTTAATTAAAGTCCAATGGGCTTTTAATTAATTTCTTTAAGGCGTGGACTTTTGGTCAACTTGGGTCAAACCCAATAACCAAGGCCCAATCAAGGTATAACCCCATAAGCCTAGAAATCAATTTAGGCCCAATTAAAATAATTAAGGTCCATTAGTCGCATTTGGACTTTATGGAAACGATTTTGGGCCCAATTGGATCCAACCAATTTAGCTTAAACCTAACTTGGTACAACCAAGCCCAATTAGCCCATTTACAACTTTACAAGCCCAAATCCAATTTAAGCCCAAATAATTAAATCACCAAAAATCCAATTTCATAATTTAATTATTTTAAAGTGTATTGCATAATTAATTACCCAATTCAATATTTCCAAAACATCAATTAGCCTAATTAATCATGCTCATTTACAACAAAACATGTCCCACACATTTTATCAAAAATCAAACCCAATTACATGCTATAGTCTCGACAATGGAGGGGATTTTTATGTCCAATTCAAATTCAATCCAATTAAATCCAATTCAACATTAAATCCACATTCCCAATTGATTCCAACTCATCCAATGAATCAAAAATCAAAATTTCCAAGACATTAGGGCTATGTAAGATTCGGCCAAGCCTCACCAAAAGGGGAGAAAATGATCCAATCACAATTTCATGAAATTAATCCAATCAATCTTTAATTAAACTACATTTAAGCATACTCAATCATCCAATTTCATAAAATCATGCTCAAATACAATTTACCCAATTTTAACCATAATATATTTTCATGCTCAACCTTGCTCTGATACAATTGTTAGAATTGTCTAAGCATCCCAAGATCATATCAAGCAATGAAAATAACATGTGAATACATAAAGGAGTTGTGGAATACTCACAATGATCGGTTGAGGCGATGCGGTGAAGAAAAAAAATCCATTTTCTGCCCTCCATGAAGCTCGGCAGTCCACTGTTTTTCTTCCTCCATTTTCGGTCCAAGCTCCAAGCTTTTGGGTGGTGATTCCAAGCCCACGGGTTGGTTTCCCTATCACCTTCGCAAGGCTCAAATGGTGTGCAAGCACTTGGTAATTTTTGCCACAAAAATTGCCCTATTTCTCCTTTTAATTTTCGGTCCAACCAGTGAAGAAAAAAAAGCCATGGCCGAATGAGAGAGATGAAGAAGAAAGAGAGAAAGTGTTGTGTGAGTTGTTGGAAGAAAGTGTATCTAATACACTAAATCAATTTCCAAAATTAATTACCAATTTTCTATTTCCAAAAGTCAAGCATTAAAGCTTGCCAACTACCAACATCAACTCCCATCAATCAATGAATAGTGACTGGTGTCAATCACTCAAAGTGAAAGACATCTATCACTTGATTGACGAATGATGTGACGCTAGATACGACTAGCGATTTGATGCTTGATGTGACTTGTGTGCCTCACTCGAATTCAAAATGCGAATGCGCTCGTAAACAATCCCGGGCTCGGGTTCGTTAATTCCAAATTAATGCGTCGTAATTAAATCTAATTTAATTAAATAATCATGCCTAGCATAATTACTATTCATGTCGCTAACAAATTAATTCTAAATTAACTCGTTCGCCCGAATTAAAATATAATTTCAATTCCGCGTCGAAATCCAATTTCGTTTAATATATCGAATATATTAATTTATCGATTAATTCCAAATTAATCATTTTTCTCTCACTAAATGATATTTTATCCCAGATAAAATATCTCCGCAATTAATCCCATATTAATTTTCTCTCTCATCTAATTAATCTCATATTAATAAAGTGTGAGTCATACGTTATCGGTGAATCTTCAGGAAGCGACCCATGAGATCCCCGGATATATTGGCAGTAAATACGGTCGTCGGACTATCCGAACACGTAAGTACCTAGTACTACTTTTGTACAGATTTACAAGACAAGGTTGGCTTCTAGCAAAGCGCCATGCCTACCCAATTCTCCAGAAATATCCTTACAAGAATATAGTGATCTATATCAGGCGTAGTATACGTAATATTACGTATCTTGATCCAGTATCGGATGTCACGTGCAAGGCTTGGGGCTGGAAATGTGTCTGCCCCGTACGAAGCACATATCGGATCTCTGGTAACTAATCTCTATAATTGGATAAACATGACCTTGTCATTTTATCCCGATGACTGCAGTACATAAGAGAACCAGTACCGTATCCTACGTGACCATCATCTCCACTATGACTGGAGTGATACTTCCGTCTTGACATCACACCCAACACACTACGATTCTCAATATACCCATCAGAGGCGTACACAGAACCTGTTAAAGCCCTGGACGACCTAAAACCAAAGTACATTGATTGTCACAAGTATTAGCGGTGCAAGTCTCAGGTTAAGACCAAATACACCTACCCTGATTTCGGACTTACATAGACACATAGTCATACTACCAATGGAATTCCGAGGGGTCTATCCAGAGCGAAGCTGTTTCCCGTACCATCGGTAAAACACAACCTCCTATTACACTTGCATGAGTATCCTATACCCAAATATATGAGAACTATGCGTTATGACCTCACAACGCGCACAAGTGTATTACTAGTCTTTTACGCATTATCGATGTCCAATCTCGATAATACTCTGACTAGGGATATTTAATGATTTATCCTTCGTGGACTGATACTGTCTCCTATCATCTCAATCCAGGAACAAATCATAAGGACCTCCTATCATTTATACATCTTGGTGATCTAATCACAAATGATAAGAGAGAAATCTCATTTGTCACATAGTTAATTTGTACAACAACACCATGATCTGTACAAATAGTGACGCTATGGGTCATAACTGTCCAACACTAAGTGAGTGGACAGAAATTGAAACACTGTTACAAAAATATTTGGTTCTAAAACCAAAAATTCAAGAAATGGCTTTATACCAAAAACTCTTTTTCTGTCAGAAAAATCTAGGCTTCTTTCTGAAAATCTCTTCTGAACTCTTTCTAAAAAACTTATCTTTCTGAAGGTTTCTTATAAAACTGATGTTTTCTGAAAAACTTGCTTTTCTAAAATCCCTTCTGAAAACTGTTCTGAAAACTTTTCTAATGTACAAGTTTCTAAAAACTGATTTCTATTTCTGAAAACTGTCTTTGAAAACTAATTTCTATTTCTGAAAATTGTCTCTAAAAATTGATTTCTATTTTTGAAATTTGTCTCTGAAAACTTGACGTATGGGGGCGTTACGTATCGCCATCCCCCATACGCCTAACTAGAGCTAGAAGTGCAAATCCATGACTTTAGGGTGTTACGTATCGCCGATCCCCAAAAGCATGCCACTACTGTCCCTGAAACTAGTGATCTTGGGGCATTACGTATCGCCATCCCCCAAGCCACTGAACTAGAACTGGGGGTGCGGATCTATGCTACCCTCCAAGCTCTGAAACTAGAATCTAGAGGAATCTATCATCCCTAGTCCTGAACTAGGATCTGGGGGAGTTACGCATCGCCGTCCCCCCAGTCCTCTACATGTGCACATGTGCTGTCTATCAATTCCAAACTGTAGCAGGTTACATACTAAAGTGGGTTTTCCCTCATGCCTCGAAAATAAAAAATCATGCTTTAAAATTATCTTTCTTCTAAATCATTTCTCAGAATATGGATAATCAAAGTATAACTGAAAAAAAATTTGGCTAACGCCTTAAATGCGAGAAAATAAGTCTGTTACAAAAAAATAACAAAATAAAAAATCATCTTAAAGGAAAAAATGTCCCATCACTGTTTTGGAGTCTGGCCGTCACTA
>SKCR01047373.1:0-40824 GCA_019454045.1 Zanthoxylum bungeanum
AGATAAATTTCTACCAGACATATCCTCACAGCTTTGGCACGTTCTCGGATATAGTCATAGAAAATTTATCGATAAGCGGTATTGACAAGACAGACCAATTAATATGCATCAAATACATATTAAATTCAAACCTTATTTTAAATAGGGATTTTCCGCAAATATGTTTTTAATTTATTTAATCAAATTAAATAAATACATGTATGCATTAAAGTCAAGATTAAAGTAAACATTTAATTTTAAAGGCATGATCATATATCGGGTGTCCAGAATCAGACTCGCTCTGATACCATTTTTGTTGGGATTTTATAAGGAATTATCAGGGTTAGCGCAGCGGAACGCGGAAAAATGATTTCCCAATTTCAAAATTTTTTCTTGTATTAATCAAATAAACATATTTATTTAATTAACCAATACTTAAAATCTGAAATTTTAACCCAAGAAA
Source organism: Zanthoxylum bungeanum (assembly GCA_019454045.1). Classification (NCBI taxonomy): domain Eukaryota; kingdom Viridiplantae; phylum Streptophyta; class Magnoliopsida; order Sapindales; family Rutaceae; genus Zanthoxylum; species Zanthoxylum bungeanum. The sequence goes on from SKCR01047373.1 coordinate 443, forward strand.
TCATATTTCTTATAATTACCAAATTACCCCAAAGTTTTACAAATTAATTATTTTGGTCATTAAAATGTCAAATACATATTTAATTGATTAAATCAATCCAAAAATAATTTATACAATTTTCAACATAAACCATAAACGTTTCCAGAATTTCGAAACAGCCCAGAATTTTTCCAGAATTACGAAATCTGCCCAGATTTTTAATTAATTACACCTAATGTTTTTGTCATTAGCTAAACAATTCTTATGCTTTGGTATGGCCTTCACATTAATTTGTTTGCCATTGCAAGAAACTATTAGATGTTTAATGACAAAATTAGTTGGCTTGTGTAAGAGAATATAATCTCTACTATCTCTCTTCACTTGTAAGAGTTACCATTTTCATTCATTCACAAAAGTGCAAATGAGAGAAAATAGAGAGAGTTCAAACATTCACAATTATTGTGAGAGTATTTGAAAGAAAAATTCTAAAAAGCCAATCACTAATTGTGACAATTTCTTTCTCTAAATAGTTTAGAGTTTGATTTTAAACTTCTCTAAAAATTTTAAAGTTGATCTTTGTGAGTGAAGCCCACACTTCGGTTTGTTGGTTTCGAGTCATAGTTCGGAAGATCGGGTGGTTGATCCAAGTATTGGACATCAAAGGAAACTCATCTACATCAAATGAGTAAAATCCATTCCCCAAGAGTTAGAGGAATTCAACAACAACAAATGGAGAAGGAAAAGAAAGTTTTAAAGGTCTATACCAGATCTGGTGCCCACATTAGTAACTTCTGTTGCGCTAAGGAAATCTGTTTCCAACAGTATATGCTTGATTCTTGCCTCTATTGCGTATCTAAGCTAAAAATTCGATTTTGAGACGTGTATGTAAAAAAGGAAAACATTGCAAATGAGACGACCAATAACCAAACAACCAAAAAAGAGATCTCACTCACACGAAGTAGCCCAATGCGAAGGGATTCTCCCTGGTCCAGCCGACCCAAAGATGGCTTCACCCCTTGCAAAGAAATAACCAATCTGCCAATCACCCCATGTCATATGTGGTCAGTCTACTAATCAGATGCTTCATTCTCGGCCTCAAAAATAGATGATATCATCATTTTTTTAGATGTGCTCATTCCGATAATAGGAGTATAAGATGTCACTACATCTGAAGGGCACCCAAAAGAGAGAGTCAATCACTCAACTCTTAACAAAATTTGCCAAGTGTTCGGCATCAGCTGCGAGGGTGCGACCTCAAAATGATCCATCACTTCCCAAGTCAGTTGGGGAACGGGGAAACAGAAGCCTTCTTTGAATGGAAGCTCGTAGAAGCCCATCCATTCAGGTATGATCCATTCAATCCTTTCTCGAAATATTGGCAGCCTCAACTCTATGGACACTGTGATCCAGAAGCTGTAACGAAACCCCCTTAGGGCTCTGTCATCGAACCGACATTGAGGGTTTTTATGGAGGATGTTAGATTTCAGACCACTTGACTCATCTAACCCATAAGTACCTACCTCTCATTCAGATGACCGAACCTCTTCGACTTGTCATAAAGGAATCCCAGTCGACACCACATGAGGTGGATCACCGCCTGAGTCCTCAACCCCCTCGAAACTACTTTATAAATCATCTACTACCCTTAACACACCTTCGGGAAGAGACCAAAGAAGGTCTGATCGACTAAAGTTTCCACTATCAGATTCAAATACACTCCTAGTCGAAATCTAGTACCTTTAACAAAAATTTCACTAGTAATTTCTTCCTAAAAAGATTATCAAACTACTCTAGAACCACAAACACGAACCTACCTATTAACTTCTACTTGCTCATATCAAGTTAACCTAATTTATGAAAAACTAACAAAGAACATCAAGAACAATAGAATGAACAAAGATAAGTTGAAGAAATTACCTCGAGAGAGAGCTATCCTCATTGCCACTAGCTTGGAAATTTTGGAATTAAGTGAATAGTGGCCCTATATCCGTTTTATAAAGCCAAAGTGGCCACGTGTCACCTTTAGGTTCACTCGAACTGCATTAAAACATTTATCCCGCCATACCAATAGTTCACTTGAAAAAGCTCTTCACTCATCCCAATCGACTAACATCTCATAGACCTTCATCTAGTTCAGTCGACTGAAGACGTCTCCTAGACTTTCATCTAGTCCAGTCGACTCAAGATTTCTCTTGGATCTTCATTTGGTCCAGTCGACTGAAGGCGTCTCCTAGAACTTCCTCTGGTCCAGTCGACTAAAGACGTCTCACAGACCTTCATCTGGTCCAATCGATTGAAGATGTCTCATGGACCTTCACCTGATCCAGTCGACTGAAGGCGTCTCATGGACCTTCACATGGTCCAATCGATTGAGGACCTCTCTTGGACCTTCATCTGGTCCAATAGACGGGACATTCCCCATAACCTTTTTTAGGTCCACATGACTCCTGGATCTCTAAGTCGACGATATATTTCCCAAGACCTTTATCGGGTTCACGTGACTCCTAAACCTCCATCTGGTCTAGTGGACGGGACATTCCATATGGCCTTCATTTGGTTCGTTCAACTGGAATCGAATCGGCAGAACCATCGATTGGTTTGACAAGACTCACTCAAGCCATATCGGTAGACTTGACTTATCCATACTAAATACTCTCAAAGACAACAATCTTGACTTGGAGAGTGGAGGATAAACTATTAGAGCAAAATATGGCTCGACGCCATCTTTCTAGATTGGCCCAATCGACTAGGCCCTGATTCCCTAAAGATCCAGTCGACAGGACTTAACTGATGGCCGACAACAAGGATCCAAACCATTGATTTGATCATCGAAGTGTCTACGACAACCATCACACCATGGTTAGTCACTCCTCATTCATTCTTCGTCTTTGTTTTGCATGATTGCTGATGACCCTTTTCTAATCAACGATCGATTGCGGACTTGAAGCAGAATCCACCATATACACTTCCACTAATTGTTACATGTACAATAATATTTTATTAATTATGCATAAACCTATCAAAAATGCTTCGAGTAGAAACAATGTCCAATTATGAATTAAATTATCACACCAATTATGTTAAAATGGGATAATGGGAATTAGCCATATTAGCTGGGCTCAATTAATTGATAATTGCTTACATTAATAAAGTAACAAATAAATAATTGTATGTAATTGGAAAAGCTTATACCTAATGCACACAAAACACTAAAAAGTGATATATAGTACATAAGGTTCTCGTTATATAAGAAGGATTATGAAATATTTTGAATCATGACATACACAATTTATCCCTAAATTGTTTATAAAAATACTATTTTTAGAATTCAAATATGTGAATAAGGAAATATAAAATTAACACGGTAGACAAAACTCTATAAAAAAGAATAAGAAGAAGAAGAAGAAATTTATCAATGAATCACATCTGCTTTGTTGAAAGTACAAATCATCTCTAAACAGGTGCATAACATAAAATGTGCCAAAGTGTACTACCAAAATAAATTCTTGGTAATAGCCTTGATTTAACATAGAAATAAAGTCACTAAAATTAGCTAGAAAAGATAAGGTAATTGTTAATTGAAATTATGATTGAAGTATGTATGTATGTAAAAAAAAATCATTTTTTTGTAGGGGTCGTGGCATGGTTTCATCATAACCATGCTCCGATTTGTCTTCGAGGAACTCTAACAATGACACTACAGTACTCTAATTTTGATTTAGTATTAACCAACTATTTTTCTATTAACGACATCAAAATCTATTAAAAATATTTGTGAAAAGACTAATTTACCCATGTACCTATTTAATATTATACTGGCTCCTTAATCCAAAATAAAAATATTATATTGTGCAGTCATATTATCATTATTCCTTGGTGGTGCAGATATTATAATAACAACAACAACAACAACAATAATAATAACAACAACAATAGCATTAACGATAATCCTCTACAATAAGTCGAATACTTCACAGTGCCAAATATGTATATATATATAACATGATTTAGTATCAAAAAGGAATCGAAACAATAAAGCATACTTGAATTCTAAAAAGAAACTAAAACTTATGATCTCCAATGTGTTATGTTACTTCCTCCTATTGAGCTGGTATAATCAGACCAATTACTGAATGATATGGACATCTATGGAGTTAACAAACTACATTGTAATCTCTTAAAATAAGATTATTACATTTTATTAACTTCATAGATGTCTATCTCACCCAGTAATTATATAGTCTTATTATACCGGAGCTCAATAACAAAAGAACACATGTGAAGATCATAGGATTTAATTTGTCTGTTCACTGGGTACATTATTAAGTTTAAAATTCAAGTATGGTTCCTACTTTCTCTTATTTTGCTATCTTATTAATTAAAATTCTATTTGTGCATATATTTTTTTTGACATTGTGAATTATCTATCACATTATAAAGATTACCTCTACACCATCAAGGAATTCTGACAATATCACTCCACCACTTAACTTTTCTATTTTGTGTCAAGAAACCACTCAACTAGGCGATTTGATAAAAATTCATTTTTGATATCTTCATTCTCTTAATACCGTTAATGGAAAAGTTGTTGGCGGACACTAAATTAAAGTTGGAGTTATTGCGTGTCATTTTCAAATTCCTTAGAATTTATATGTACTTTCAGCAAAGTATAGGTGGTTAATTGATAATTTCTATATAAAAAGATTAAATTGAAAGATGAAGAAAAAAGAAAATACACAAAGAACGCAACTTCATATTATGGCCCCCATGGCATGTCTAGTCACTAGCCTCACGATGTGATCTTCATCTTCCTCCATAATCGATTTTCTCCTATTCATTTTACCCCCTCAAAAAAATATTCCCATTTATTGCCTTATTTAGCAAAACCAAAATAATTGAGCTTAATTACTATAACCTTCATCAGTCTCAAGCAATATGTCTAGTGATAGAGGGAAGGAAATAGTTGAAGGATCATCTGATCAGCATCATCATCAGCAGCAGCAACCAGCGACTCCAAGCCGGTATGAGTCACAAAAGAGAAGGGATTGGAACACTTTTGGGCAGTATCTAAGGAACCAGAGGCCACCAGTGGCACTGTCACAGTGCAATTGCAACCACGTGCTTGACTTTCTTCGTTACCTTGATCAGTTTGGCAAGACTAAGGTTCATCTCCAAGGCTGCATTTTTTATGGGCAGCCCGAGCCTCCGGCTCCTTGTACTTGCCCGTTAAGGCAAGCTTGGGGTAGCCTTGATGCTCTCATCGGTAGGCTCAGGGCTGCCTATGAAGAGAATGGAGGCTCGTCGGAGACTAACCCTTTCGCTGCCGGCGCTATTCGGGTTTATTTGAAGGAAGTGAGGGAGTGTCAAGCTAAGGCTAGAGGAATACCTTATCAGAAGAAGAAGAAGAAGAAGCCGAGCCCAAGCAAGAGGACTGATGAATCAAGCTCGGCCACCATGCATTTTTCCTGAATCTTATGGTAATTAATTAGTTAATTTTTTTTCATTAATTGTTATATAATGTTTGGATTTATTTATATATAAGCATTATTGTTACATGTGTGGTAGTACTAGTAGCATAAGACCTCAACAATTTTTCATACCGAATAACTAATACTTCCCTGTTGGCCAAAACCCTAATTCCGATCACAACATTTATGAGTTAAAGATTGTGATTGAACTTTCAAGATCGAACTGTGCTCAGTATCTTTTCTTAATTGTTTGGTCTAAAAGAAACTTGTGAAACTATACTTGTTACCTTTTACGGGAAAATTAATCTCAATATGCAATTGATTTTTCCATTGTGTTGCTGGTGATTGAATTTAGTAAATTTTTTTTTAATAAACACGGAAATGAGCGTAACATGAAATCAAATTAAAAAATCTCAAATGGGTTGACATCCTTGTATTCACCTAATCATTAGACAACCCATTGAATTTATTATATATTAATTGCATGATAACTTCTCCATTAATATGGCTCTTTTAAGATTTTGAAGATTTTTTGCCCCCATGAATGGTCATATATATATATATATATATAATTAAATAAGCAAATGATTGACTGCAAGTGATAATCAAAGTTTAAGGTGTCTTCAAAATATAATTAACTAGTTAGGAAGCGCGGGTTAATTTAAAACTAATTAGTTTTTTTTTTTAAGTTGTCAGATCTAATTTGTATATAGATAAGTTCATGTACATGTACAATTATTTTTAAAATATTGAGCATATTAAATTTAGTTCGATGCATATGTTTTTTAAATTATAGTATTTGATTAAGATTAGTTCATGTACATGTAAAATTATTGTTTGAGTCTTGAGCTTATTAATTTGAATTTAAATTTAGTTCATATATATGTATAATTGTTCTTAAAATCTTGAACTTATTAAATTACATTCATACTTATTTAAAACAAAGAGACTATATTACACACACAAATTATTCAAATACATTAGACTTCCATCAAATAAGGGGAGAGCTCAAATTATGAATGGATTAAGGAGAAAATTTGGGAGGATTGAGGATGAATGGGGAGCTTAGGGAAGGCTTTGAAATTAAGTATATATAGATTAATTGATTTTTCATTCTTTCTTTCATGCTTTTAGTCTTTTAGATGGCTTTTCCAAATATAAACAAATTTATAATAGCAGCAAAGTCTATTATTTAGTAGCAACATAATGCTAATTTAATATCCGTATAGTGAATTTTGTTAACGAGAATTGCCCCACTGATTGCTTTTCCTTAGTGCAGAAGATCTTTGCTAGGGCAGTTTTGAAATTTTTTGTCTGCATTTGTTGTATGCTCTTTGTACCTTCACTAGATTGCATGTCGTCTAATTCAGATTTTGTGGGACAGTAAGTTTATTCCATTACAATGCTTTGTTGTTGGATCTTAGATTTGTTGGGAAATAAACCTTTAATTTCTTGGGGAGACCAAATTCTGGCTGGCTTTAAAAAATACACTTTTTTTTTTTTTTTTTATAACTTCACATTTTTCGGTACATCTAATGTTAAAAGCCTTTGTATTTCACATGTTCTTGTCGCTGATCTACATGATTTCTTCTTCATTGGCTTTCTATGCTGGAGAAAATTTTAGTGCTTGAATAACTTGAATTAGATTCCATATATACATCCTAAATTTGAAGGTTGTATCTAGCACGATATTCAAAAGTATTAACTTGCTTACTCTAGAAACAATCACTCATGAAAAAACATGAGAAGGTTACGTAACGTCAACACTTTCCCTAGACCCTTATAGGAGTCTGTGAGATGTAATTAGCTAAGCATTCATGCAAATGCGATTGAGAATTTTACACAAATCCCTGAAAATGGAAGACTACGTGATTCCTGATATCTTCTTCTTAGTTAGGGTTTCTTTAGTTGTGCCATTTTCATATCTTAAAACTGAACATTTTACTTCAGCATTAAAACCCTTCAGGAGTACAAATGCATGCACTCAATTTTTACTATTTCTTTTTTTCTTTTTGATGAATCATATATGTGCACGGGGGTGCGTAACATTGCAAGGAGATAATCTCACCTTTAACTCGTAAGCTATTTTTCCTCTAAGCATTTATAATCGGGAGGACAATTATGTCTCTAATGTTTTCTAAGTCATCCACTTTGGTCATTAACTTTTTTAATTACCTTGCTATTACATCCCTAACGTTAAGACCGTACCAAAAAACACGATTTTTGTGTCTTTCTATTATTATAACATTATTTTTAGACTATGACGTGAGTGTGCACTACAAGAAAATTGACCTTTAACTTCTAAATCTTTAGCGTTGAAATTTTTTTGACGCTAATTAACCCTTTAGCGTTAAATTTTAATTTCAACGCTAAAAAATAAATCTTTCGCTCGAACAACACTTTTGACGCTAAAAGATCGACCCTTTAGCATCGAAAGAGTTGTTGGACGCTAACGGGTAGAACATTTAGTGTCGAACAACTTTTTCGATGCTAAAGGTGCAATATTTTACCGTCAAATCTTAATTTCGACGTTAAATGGTACACCTTTAGCGTCAAAATTTAAATTCAACGCTAAATGTCAAAAATTTATATATAATTTTAGAAAGCAGGAGTTTTTTTTTTAATATTAAAAAAATAAAAAAATAATATCATTTAATGTCGCTAAATCATAAACATTTAGCGTTGAATTTTAATATCGACACTAAAGGGTAAATTTAAATTTTTCAATTTTCCGCATTCTAAAATTTGAATTTATCGCATAATAAAATTAGATTTAAATTTTTTGACATTTAGCAATTTATTTTCGATGGTAAAAGTAAAAAATTTATACGCTAAAGATTAAAATTTTGGCGGAAATAATTCTCGCTATTTGAGAACCTTTAGCGATGAAATAGGCTTTCGTCGCTAAATGTTATTTTTTTCCTATAAATTCATTTACTCTTTCATTTCTCATATTCTCTTTTTATATCTCTTATACTCTTATTTCCTCTCAAAAAAATTAGAAAGAGTTCTGTATGATAAAAAGATTACACTTATTCTTCAATAATAAAGTTCGAATATTAAAATTATAATATCAAGGAAGGAAAGGATGCAATAGGTGATTAAAACAAAAAGCCTAATTAGTAAAAAATAAATGAGAAATATTAGGGACCTAAGCGTCATTCTACTGTATAATATATAGGAAAAATGTGCGAAACTCCTTCAAATATTTGGTGAAAATAAACTAATCCCCTCGTGTTTTAAAACTAAAGGAAACCCCATACAAAGAGGTTTGCCGATAAATATTTTTGTTCTTATTATAAAGTATAAGAGAATTTTTGCTTGGGAGTTTCACTCATTTTCCAAAATATTTTTGCTCCTATTAGGGGTACTCTGTTTAGTTTTATAACATCAATGATGTTTCACTTAATTTTACCAAACATTAAGAGAGTTTTACAAAATAATACATACAAACATTATCACACACCAAAATAGTTGGCCTGAATTTACGATGAATAGTCTTAGCATCGACAATAGGGCAATAGACGTGTGAAATTTGGTGAAAGCTACTTCAGCAAAGAGTCTGTGCTACTGGAGTTGATTGCAAGCTACTGTAAATTACTGCATTAAAGAATAAGACATGTATATATTCAAACGCTAATTATTTTCAAATATATATATCTATTACTGATTACTGATTTTTTCCTAATCCAATAAAAAAAATGAGACCATATTTAGGGTTTACTAGAATCAAAACAATATGCATCTTTTTCCTACATACATATACTTCAATAGACTTCCTGTGTAAGTGATAAAAGACACTTATTGTGCATTTGGTCTCGGATTTTGGTTTTGATTTGAGTTGATTAGTAGTTCGACTGTGAAATTCTTTTATTCTTTATTTTCAGAATATGAATGTGTGACTTGTTCTATAATTGATCCTATTGTTGTCATCTTGAAATGGAATGTTTTATTCCTTTTGATATTTATTTCTATTTAATATATAAAATTTGAGAAATAACTTTCTTTTAAGTCTTGGCTTTGAAGCTATCCATGTAAGTAACTGATTTATTAATTTCAAATGAATTATTAATATTTAACTTTTCACATTCTCAATCAATATTTCACTTTTAACATTATCTAGCCTCTAACCTTTCATTTTCTCAATTGTTTTTCAAGATTATTAATGATCGCAAGAAAGCTAATTAAAGACCTATTCATTTCAAATGAATTGTTAATGTTTAATTTTTCACATTATTCAATCTATAGTCTTTCATTTTCTCAACTCTTCTAAACTCTCCATTTTCTAAGATTTTTAATGATTGAAATTACGTTAATGAAATGTCTATTAATTTCAAATGAGTTATTAACATTTCATTTTTCATATTCTTCACTAACTCTCATTTTATTTATTAATGTAAGTTTAATAGTCACAAATTATATTAACTTAACTATAAAAATATTCATAACCTAGTCAAATTTATGTTTACACTGAGAGCTTTATTTTTAATCAATAAAACGTTATAAAATGGAATAAATTAAAAAAAATACATTTATTAATAGGCTTGTATTGCTTAGACAATTACGATTGAAGATATGATTTTATTTCTAATTAATTTTATTTTTTACATTTAGTATCTATCATATTCATCTCTAATAAGATGAGCCACGAATCGCGTGGGTTATCAACTAGTTCATTCTAATATCTAGAGCACAAAATATATGAAATAGGTCACCACGTATTCGCATATGTTTAATTGTTGATTTATTAATAATGTGATATGGTGAATTAATGTATGTTCTTTCTATAACTCCATCATTTTCCTCATTGCTCATTAACCAACAGGGTGATTTACAGGAAATTGAAATGATTTGAGTCATGTACATGGCATTTAAGACACATTACTTTTGATAGCTTTTGTTTTGCATTAATTAATCCATAGGCTACACATATTAATTCGTCTATTTTTTTTTTTTAAAAGACTAGGGTTATTAACTCTTTTTTAAAGTAAGGGATGAATAAATTTAAATATATTTTTAATCTCTTATTTTTCCAAAACTCGAGCTTGAGTGATAAATTTTTATTAAAATATTTGAAAACCAATTCGACTACCTCATTGGAGTTATTCATCAAATTAAGTAGAGTCATTTGCCTAGTGATTATAAAGTCAGTTTGCAAGAATTGAGATGTATGAGAGGAAAAAATTGGCCTGACAAATCACTGCCTTGTAAGTTCTGTCCACTTCTGAAAATGATTATTTGATTTGTTGCAGGATCATATGTAGAAAATGGATCAGTGGCAGGGATTGTCAGAAAATATTGCTCAAGTTTCAGTTGTACGTTAATTTCAGCTTCTTCTACTATCTAATTTCTGTGATCAAGGGATATGATTTGCAATATGTGACACCTGGATTGTTGGTAATCGGATTTTCATTTTTTCTGCAATTTGTGAATTATTAGTAAGATCTTAGCATATCACAAACTTTTTATGCAATTGTGTATGTCTTAAATTTGCCACTTGCAATATTCATGTGAAGTATTTGATGGTGATTATTATATTAGGCAATTATGTTAAATAGTCTTTCTTATCTCTCTTTGAGAGAGTCTTTGATACTTCGAGAGCATTTGTTTCTTCTCACTAATTACTTTTAACCATGTGCATAACACACATACGCAATGAGGTTTATTTTTTAATGTGAAGGGTGGGAAAAATTTAATTTTTCTTATTCCTGACAAATTAAATAAAATTATTTAAAAACTATCAGGTCATGTAGTTTAGGGCGTATACAACTAAGTTTAAGTGAAGCATAAGTGAATTTAATTAAGTTTTTTTTTTTTAAAGATAGGGATGATAAAATTTAAATTGATTTTTTAGCTCTTTACCTCCCCATAATTCAAAAGAATGCCAGTTAAAGCATTTGAAAACCCACCAACCAAACCCTAGGAGGCAATTATTTATTTAATCACTAGTTCATTTTTCCATAAGCATTTAAGTTTTTTTTTTTTTTTTGTTTTTTTTTTTTTTATATCATTGGAAACCCTAGCGCTAAATCACCCATTTCAGATTTAAGCGTAGCAGGTAAAACCCCCGGTTGTCTCATACTCTTATAAGAAACGCACTCCCTGAATTCAAACCCAAAACCTCAACGTGAAATCTTGAATTCATGAGCATTTAAGTTCAGCAGCAACAAACACAAAACTTTTATTTTTGTTGATGAAGAAGTGGGGAGTATTATTAAATTAAATAAAGAACAAATTCACTGATAGTGAATTATAATAGTATGGAAAGAATCAAATAATATAAGCTCAATTTTTTATATGATTATAAGAAAATGATAAATCAAAACTTGAAAAGTTAAACTCCACATACTTTTGTTGGATGATTATTCTAAAGAATCACTAGCTTGTGATGTTTTGGTTTATGAATAATTTTCTTTTTGATGTTAGTATTTTCAATTTCCATCTATGGGATTATTAAAAATTTGTTGAATAATTTTCTTCTATTAAAATTAAACATGAGGAATCATAACACTTATACATTTTTGCTTCGACATCAAGATCTTAATCTCCATCTTTTGTTCTTTGCATAAATTCTTCTTTTTTATTTTTACTTTTTTGCTTGGCTTTCAGGTTTTTAGTACCAGAGAACAGCTTCTGTACATCAGAGATATGTGCAACAAGCCAATAAAATTTTGACACGTCTAGTACTGATAAGCTTGCTTTGTACATCAGAGTTGAATTCAACACAGAATTTAAATCTGGAAATCAATTAGATGAACGAATAATGTTAATATTTGTGATCATATAATATAAGCAAAAGAAAGAAATTAAGAAGCCTGCAATTATTGTTATCAAATTATGTACCATTTAATTATTTTATCTCATCTAGCAGTATTTTAAGTCGTGATTGGTCTATTCTTAATTAATTTATGGCATCTTCATCAACTATGTATATATGATGTGGTATTACCAATTAATAAATAAGATACATGTAATTATATTAAATATAATAATTATTTATTTTAATATTTCATCATATGATAAAATATTATTAGATTATTTTATTAGTGGGGTGATAAAGAAGAAAGTCTAAAACATGTAAGATATATGATTAAGATATCAATAGACAGGTCAAATCATGATTCCTCAAATGTTTCTTTCGATTATTTTGCCTACATTCAAACGATAAAAATTCCACATGAACCTAATTTGAGCCTTTCTGTATATATATGTTGGAAATTGTTATTAATTGAGAATTATTTGGTGTTGTTAAATAACAATAATTAATAATAATTTCATGTTGGAAATTATTAAGTAACAACAAGAGTTGTTAATCAAATAATTAAGTAACAACAAGAGTTGTTAAGTAACAATAATTAGTAAGATGTTAAGTGGGGAACATATGGTACACCCATGATGGTAACATTTTTGGAAGGGTTAGAGAAAGTCATTATGCATCCAAATACATGTGATTACATAGAAATCAATGCATGTGATTAAATAGTAATCAAAGATTAATAGTAATCCATGCATGTGAGCTAATAGTGACTTGATTTCCCTCCTATAAATAAGACCATTTTCTTATTGAGTTAAGCAATCAATTAAGTTTGATTAAGAGGTCTCTACAAGTTTAAAGGTATGCAATTGTGTTGTGATTAACTTAGATTTATTTCAATTAGTTTGTAAATAAATCTAGGACTAGTAATACATGTATGGTTAGATCCTAAGAGGACAAACATGTAAATATATTAGGGATTATGTTTCCTAACATTGGTATCAGTAGCTTAAATACATGTATTCTAGTTGGATTACACAAAAATTGCATGAACATGCATGAAAGTTGTTAAAAATGCTTCTGTTTTTATTTTTACAAAATATTTTTCTTCCAACTTTGGGCCATGATAACTCTCTGTAGAAAATTGATAATCGCATGTTCAAATATGTTTTGAAAACTAGGTCAAGAGATCTTCAATTTGGTATATCATTTGCTTAATTCAGATTAATATTGAGAAAGATATGGACCCTAGAAGTTGGCTAGACGAATCTGTTTTTACCCAGAAAAACAATCCCATAATAGATGTACTACATGTCATCCGCTATTTAGAGAAGAGGACGACAAGTCATCCGGATTTTGTATGACAATTCGTACGTGTGCCTCGTTTGCAGACGACATATCATCCGGTTAATGTACGACAAGTCGTACACATAACACCGAGAAGGAAGACATGTCGTCCACAACATATCAACCGACAAGTTGGCTGGCAGTATAATGTCCAAACGGCATGTCATACGGCCACAGGATACACGGACGACATGTCGTCCGCGCGTGTGACTCGACCGAGACTGGCCGGCGCATGAGAGCGCGTGAGGGCGAGTGAGAGCTCGTGCCCGGCGCGTGAGACACTCATGAGGCGCGCCTATGGCGCGTGAAGTTTGTGTCGGCCCGTGTGGGTCATGTCTGTATCGGTTTACTTCGGTAATTCCGATCCGTCGTGATTATATGTCTAATATTTTTTGTAAAATATTCTAATCGATCATGATAAATTTGTTTTATCATATAAACTTTGTGTTTATAATAAATATCTTTGTGATGTTTATTTTAGTCAATGTAACTTTGTGTTTCATTGTATTGATTTTTCCTTGTATTTGTTGCAGAAAAATCATGGCGATTATTCAAAGAGTTGCAAAAATGATTATGATACCCACAGATAGGGAGATGATATCAGACATGTTGTTGAATATGGATAAATATCGAATGAGTGAAAGCGATGATATGATTTGGCATATCATCACTTTCAATAACATGTTACATGAGTCTATCTGGGCAGGTAATTGGATAGGACAACCAAATAGATTCAGATTACTGAGAAACACTCTCCCCAAGATATGGCAAAAATAACTTACTCGTATTTGGATATTAGTAAAACGTGAGGAAAAACATGTTCCTTATAATAAAGCCATTGAGAGGTTAGCGGTTCAGTATCTCCGGCATAAGGGAAATAATAAAATTTTTCCTTTGATGTCTCGGAAATGTTGTAAGGATCCTAAATTTGCTATAGGTTTTCCATGGCTGTCCAAGATCAATTACGAGTTACCTAAAGAGTTTGAGGATTCGTATCCCAAAAGATATATGAGTTGGGACTCTACAACTAGGAAAATTATTATTGTAAAATATTAATTTCTTTCATGTTATTTCTGTGTTTATTTCACGGCATGTAAATATTGTATTTATATGTGTGGATGTTTTAATGTTGAATTTAATTTATGTAATTAAATAATGATTGTCATATACATTAATAGTCACATGATTAAGATGTTCTAAAAATTTATGTAATTTTTTAGAAAATGATTTTACATGATTAATTATGTTGATAATATTTTTACGTTGGGTAATTGGATGATGATTGGACACATAGTGGCCTTTTGACTCTAACCCCATTGAAGAATCTTATTAAATATAATTCATTTCATGATAAAATAAGACAATAGTATTAACAATTGTGCATGAATGTCTGTAGAAATTTTGTATTTTTAATGGATTCCGCAACAAAGAACATTATCGCTGAACTCAACAAGGGTGAGAAACTGAATGGCGATAATTATGAAATTTGGAGCATGAAAATCCAATATGTTCTAGAAGAACAAGAGGTTCTTGAAACCCTGAAAATGAGCATGGATGAACCTGAACAGGGCACTACAGCCCAACACAGGCGAGAACGAGAGGCTTATGAGACCTGGAAGAAAAAGAATTCCAATGCCCGCAGTACGTTGCTAAGCAGTATGGATAATGACCTAATGAAATAGTTCAGGAAATATGACATGGCTAAGGACATGTGGTCCACACTAGCTGAAAAGTTTGGTAGTACATCAATAACCAAACTCAGGTCACTGACAATCAAGTTTGACACATACAAGAAACGCCCTGAGTTTACTATGTCAAAACACTTGAGGCAAATGTCAAACATGATTATTGATCTGGCAGATGCTGGACATGTTCTTACAGATGAACAGAAAGTCCAAGCGGTCATTCGTTCTCTTCCAATAGCTGGGAGCATATGAAGATGCATTTGACCCACAATGAGAGCATCAAACCCTTTGATGATGCTAAACGTCACCTTGAATTAGAAAACGACCGACTCACGGCTGCTAAGTCAAATACTGAAGTGTATATGACAGAAACTAGCAAACCTGAGGGTTTCAAGAAGAAAAGAAAATTTCATGGTGGTGGGTTCCAGTTCGGAAAAGAATAAAATTCTCCCAAGTCAGAAAAGAAACAGAAAACTAATCAATATGGGAAAGGAAAACGTCCTACCAAAAAGAAAAACATGGCAAAGGTTAAATGTTTTAACTGTGGTAAGAAAGGTAATTTTGCTCGTGACTACACTGAACCTAAAAAGGTGAATACCTTTCGTGCATATTTAAATGAAATATGTGTTTCAAGTTCAATCTTTCTAACTGAATCTAATCCTTTGTGGACTGTAGACTCAGGAGCCACAGACCATGTAGCGAAGGATAGAGATGCCTTCGTGAAATTTCGACGAATTTCACATGGGGTGAAGTGGATATATGTTGGCAACAACTCACGGGTTGAAGTCAAAGGAATAGGAACATGCAAGTTAGTCATGCATGGTGGAAAAAATTTACTACTACATGATGTATTGTTTGCTCCACAAATTCGTCGAAATTTAGTTTCTGTGTTGGTTTTGGTTAATTTAGGTTTCAATTTGAACTTCCATAAATTTGGTGTTGATTTGCACTTAGGTACAATACACTATGGTTCTGGTTAATTTCTTGATGGTTTTATTGTATTGAATGTTCAGTGTTCAATCACAATTCCAGTTTTTCGTTTGTTACTTCAACTGTAAATAATGATAGTGATGTAATTGTGTGGCATGCTAGACTTGGCCACATTGGCCAGCAAAGACTGAACAGATTAGCGAAAGAAGGCTTTCTGAGAAATATTGAGAAGGTAGAATTGTCAACCTGTGAATATTGCTTGGCTGGAAAAACTGCGAGAAAACCATTTGGAAAAGGGACTAGAGCAGAATTTCCATTACAATCAATCCATTCAGATATCTGTGGTCCAATGAATGTCAGAGCAAGGCATGAAGCATCTTATTTCATCACATTCATAGATGATTTTACACGCTTTAGTTATGTCTATTTGATTGCTCATAAATCTGAAGCATTAGAATGTTTTAAAAAATTTATGAATTTAATAGAAAATCAATTGGACAAGAAAATTAAAGCACTACACACTGACCGTGGTCGTGAGTACTTATCTGATCAGTTCAGAGAATTATGTGATGAAAAATGAATTAGTCGTCAATTGACTACTACTGCTACTCCTCAACAAAATGGTGTTGCGGAAAGAAGAAATAGAACTCTTCTTGAAATGGTTAGGTCTATGATGGCACAAGCAAATTTGTCTATAACCTATTGGGGTGATGCATTATTAACTACCACATATGTACTTAACCGAGTGCCATCAAATCTGTGTCCACCACACCATATGAGTTATTGACAGGTCGTAAACCAGATATTTGTTGGGTTTTCTAGGTCAAACCAAGATCAATTAAGCATATGAAATTTGTGAATACGCGGCTTGGATGTTGGCGAAAGTATATTGATTGTCGCAAGTATTAGCGATGCAAGTCTCAGGTTAAGACCAAATACACCTACCCTGATTCGGACTCCCATAGACACATAGTCATACTACCAATGAGATTCCGAGGGGTCTATCCAGAGCGAAGCTGTTTTCGTACCATTGGTAAACACAACCTCCTATCACACTTGCATAAGTATCCAATACTTAAATATATGAGAACTATGTCGTTATGCTCCCACAACGCGCACAAGTGCAATACTAGTCTATTCCGCATGATCGATGTCCAGTCTCGATAATACTACGACTATGGATATTTAATGATTAAACCTTAATGGATTAATAATGTCTCATGTCTTATTAATCCGGAACTAATCATATGGACTTTTATCATTTATATATCCCAGTAATCCAATTACAAATGATAAAAGAGCAATTTCCTTTGTCACATAGTTAATTTGTACAACAACACCATGTTCTGTACAAATAGTGATGCTATGGGTCACAATTGTCCAACAATCTCCACTTGGCCTATAGCCAATCACTCAAGTGTCATACACCTGAACTATGTACGAGTCGCTCAAACTTCTGCTGAGAAACTACTTTCGTTAGCGAATTTGAAAGGTTATCATCTGATGCGATTTATTCGATCATCACATCGCCACGATGTATGATCCGACGAATCAGATGAAATAATTGAAGTACATACTTGGATCGTTGATGAGACCATTAATTCTTTAGCCTGTGATGTAGCCTAGCTCAGCTGCTAACAGAACTATACCTAATCTAATTAGGATTATTATAGATCCAAATCGCTTCTTTTGCTGCCTCAGCTGCAACAATATTTCGCTTTTGTTGTTTATTCGGCAACAATATCTTGCATTGAAGATTTCCAGCTCACTGTTCCGTTATTCAAACTATATAGTACCCTTATTATGACTTATAATCATTTTTGTCGGTTTGGAAACTTGCAGCAGTGAACCCATTCACTTCAAGTTCTCCTTCTCCACATCTTAAGAAAGTATCCTTAGTTCATCTAAGATACTTAAGGATGTTATTAACATCAATCCAGTGACTATCACTTGGATTGGCCTGATTGTGACTCCATATGCTCAAAGCCTATGAGACACCATGTCACGTACATATCTTTCAATGTACGAGTTCTCGGAGAGTGCCAACAACTTTTAGATCTATCCCAGTAAATCCTTATTCCTAGAATAAAGGTTGTATCTCTCAAGTATTCCATGGAGAATTTTAATGAAAGCCAAGCTTTCACCGATTGTATTATGGAAATGTCATTTCCAAGAAATGATATGTCATCATTATATAGGAAAATCATTGTCAGTGCGCTCCCACTAACCTTCTTATATACACAAGAATTATATTCGTTTTGAATTAAATCATATACCAGTATGATCTTATCAAAACGTTAGTTCCAAGAACGTAATGCTTGCTTCAATCCATAAATGGATTGAATTAACTTGCAAACCTTGTTTGCTTGTTTTGGTACGAAAAAACCGTTAGGATGTTTATAAACATCTTCCAAAAGTTTTTCGTTGAAGGAAATCGGTTTTGATGTTCAACTGTCATATTTCATAAATGAAACATGCATCATTAGCAAGCATTATCCAAATGGATTTAATCATGGCAACGAGTAAAAGGTTTCGTCATAATCGTCACAATGTTGATAATGATACCTTTTCGCTACAAGCCTAGCTTTGTACGTAGGTATGTTGCCATCCATGTATGTCTTCCTTGAAGACTTATATAGTACCAATAGGCAATGCCTTCTGGTACAACAACCAGTGTCCAAACTTGGTTGATATACATGGAATCCATTTCGGACATCATGGCACTTTTCCGTAATAGGAATCGATACCTTGTATCACTTCCTCATACGTAGTCGGTTCTTCGTCCTTCATAAGATTGACATCTTTATGAGGTGAGATCATAAACCCATACCTCACAGGTTGTTTTCTGACTCTCTCTGACTTGCGTGGTTCTTGTGTATTTGAAGATTGTGGTACAGTTTCATCCCTGATGAACTGTTTGTGTTCCGTTAAGGAATCGGTGCCTAGAACAGTATTACTTTCCTCCCACTTACCACTGCATATAGGTATTCCTCTTAGGAAAACCGCACGGAGAGCAACAATTACATTGTTCTCTTGGGAGTTGTATAAGTACTATACTTTGGTTTCCTTAGGATAACCTACAAATAGACACTTATCCGATTTGGGTTATAGTTTGGTATCATCCAAACATATGCCCAGCATTCCCAAATCTTCAGGAATGAGAAAACCCGGTTTCTTTCCTGTTCCTATCTAATATGAAATATGTCTAACATATTTTTCATGGAACCTTATTCAAAATAAGTATTGCACTGTTTAATGCGTATTCCTTGAAGGAAAATGGTAGCTCAGAGTGACTCATAATTAACTTTACTATGTCTAACAAAGTTCGGTTTCTCTGTTCGGACACACCATCAAATTGAGGTGTTCCGGGAGGAGTCCATTATGAAAGAATACTAAACTCTTACAATTATTCGAGAAACTTATTGCTTAAGTATTTTCCACCACGGTCTAACCGTGACGGTTTAATACTTTAGCCGGCCTGTCTGTCTACTTCGAGTTGAAACTCTAAAAGTTTTTGACTTGTTTTTCATAAGATACACATAACCATAACGCGATGCCACATCCGTAAGGGTTACGAAGTATTCATATCCACCTCTAGCCTAGCTAGATATGGGACAACTAACGTCACAATGAACGAGGGCTAACAGATCGGTGGCACTTGCACTTTTACCAAGTAAACGGTGTTTTAGGCACTTTGCCTAATAAACTAGATTCGTAGACTTTATTTGAATTAGAATCAAATCAGTCCTAGTATCCACTCTTCAAAAGTGTGGATATACGAGTCTTGTTAATGTGTCCCAGACAGCAATGCCACAAATAAGTCTTATCTGATTAATTCAGTTTGAGCTATTTGTTTGTCATGTTATATGTTTGAGATTTTGTTTATATTCAAAATATAAAGACTGTTATTCACATCCAATGTGTTTATCTCAATATCATCTTTATAAACAAAACACTTAGTGTTCTAGAATATAAAGGTATACCCGCAACGAGTTAAACTTAGATATATAGATAATGTTTCTAGTCAAACTAGGTACATTATAACAGTTTCCTAATTTAAGTACATGCCCAAAGAGCAGTTCCAAAACTTAGGTTTCTACGGTTAAAATAGTGACTCACGTCCCGTTTTCGACTCGTAGGTAGATCTCAACTGAAGCCAGTCTCATGCTTATCAGCAGATCCCGCACATCAGTACATAATTTATGTACCACATCTAGTATCAAAAATCCAATTTTGCAACCAGTAGTGAACATGTTTATGAAAAACATACTTGAAGCCGGAGCCTTGCCCCACCTTCACTTCTTTCATGGCTGCCTTGTCCATACGGCAGTCACGCTTCAGTGACCCCTTTTGCCATATTTTAGGCAGACATCTTGGGATATGTCATTTGTCTTCCTAGAAGACTATAATGATTTTGCCTTTGCCCCTTTTAGAAGCTCTTGCTTAGCCATCAACTCTCCAAGAGTTTACTCTTGGTTCATAATGAACCTACCCCAGCTTTCGGGTAGAGACTATAAGATCAAATCTTTGGTAGTCTCGGCCATGTAGGTAATGCCCAGCTAACCTGGCTGATCAATGTCAGCAATCATCTGCGACACCTAGTGCTCGATAGATGTACCATCTGACATACACGAGCGAAAGAGATTCTTTTGCAATTTGTACTTCTAAGATCTAAGAATAGATCTATGAAGATCTTTTAATTTCAACATCATAGTATAAAGATCTAATCGTTAGTTTTGACGAAAAAATTAAAGTTTCATTACGGTAAGCATAACAGATTGAGCACTAAAGTTATCATCACCATGAGTCTTCCAAAACTCATGCTCCATTATTTGCTCAACTCCGGGCTCAGGCCCAAGATGTTTCTCTGTCAAATAGAATAACTTTTCAGTTCCCAGGACTATCCTGAGGTTCTATTCCCAATCTGAAAATTAAAACCGTTTAAAGACATTTTCTCCCAGGATTATGTTTTAAAAGCTAATCTTTCAGTTATCTTGATTCCAATAGTCCAACTATCCAATCAACGATTTCGGGTACTATTGATTATAATGATTACTATAGTCTAACTATATAATCAACTACAATTGTTCGGTTAAATTCAAATATATTGATTACTATAATCCAATTATATAATCAACTACTATAAATGAAGTAGTTGAATACAGTCTAACTGTTTAATTTAAAATAACAATTAAATATTAATCCAACTAATATATATTTAAATAATGACGAAAAATGAAATGAGCGCGTATTGGCAAGTATCTAAACGAAATTGCAAATTTAATACTTGCCTCCCACTATTTTTCGGCGAGCCTATAACCCTCTATTGAGTACTCGGGAAACCTAGTTTCCTAGTGGGCTAGGATCCCGTTAAATAGCACACAACCTTGACTTTGGCCAACAAGTTGTATGAAACTTAACTAGGTAGATCTCTAAGATCAATTGGATCTCATCCAATTCCTAGATCCAGTAGGTGGACATCCAAGTCCGAAACATATATCTAATATATGCCAATATATCTGATATAATCCTTAACCTTTTTCCTCTGAATCAACTAAGCCTTGGCTTTGGCACAACAAGCTTAATGATTCCAGTTAAGCGGGACCCATTGACCTTGGAAAGCTTCGTAATCGATGTCGATGGACAAGAAGTGATCTTGACTTTGGCCAACAAATCACAACTTGGACAAGACATGCGATATGGAACAAATCTTTCATGATTCAAACACATCCGCGATGGACAAAGGTCTTGACTTTGGCCAACAAACCAGTGCCAATCTTGGATCTTGAGAATGAATCACTCAATGGAAGGAAAACGCTTAATATTTGTTGAGGGTTTTTCGTGTAATTGGCAACCAATTAATTATCTTTGATTAGGTCTCATCATACACCCTTAAGCATGCATTCTAAAAGCATAATAAAGCGCGATAAATAAATTAATAATGATATGAGGATGGATATATAACACATTTATTCCTAGAACAAATCTCTCACTTTCCTCTCTTCCGCTAGCACAAATCTTACTTCTACCCAATTACATAACACTTCTAAATAAACCTTATTTACATTGAGGGGATATGTGAGAAGAGAAATACAAAGAGTCAAGAGGTAATATGATGGACACGCAGGTCCAATTTAATAAATTCTAAATTTATTACAATAATTTCCAAAATTGTCCTCACCCATCTAATATCTATCCGATATACATTATTCATACATCACATCCATGTATTCACACAAAGTATGTTATCAATCAATCTAATCCAATTAATTAATCTTTGATTAATGATCATCCAATGTTCAAACAACGATTTGATTTACGCGAGTCCAACTCGTTTAAGAATAAGTACTCAAAGTACGTATTCTTGAATTATATCGAACTACAATATCAAATCCAATTTAATTTGTATTCAATACTAATTCTTTATTTAATTCCAAATTAAATAATTACACTTTAATGTGCCTTTTAGACTTGGATTCCAAATTCAATCTTAACGGGTCTCAAAGGCCCAATTAGTAGCCAATACTATTCAATTAAAGTCCAATGGGCTTTCAATTAATTTCTTAAGGTATGGACTTTGGCAACCAAAGCCCAATAAGGAATCACCATTTGCCACAAAATTAATTTTGGCCCATTAGGTCCAATTAAATTTTAAAGGCCCATTAACATATTTGGACTTTATGGAAATGGTTTTAGGCCCAATTGGATCCAACCAATTATCCTAAACCAAACTTGGCCCAACCAAGCCCATTAAGCCCAAATACAACATTATTAGCCTAATTCCAAATTAAGCCCAATTAATTAAATTCTAATATTCAAAATGTCAAAATTTATTTAATTAAAGTGTATTAGCCATAATTAATTATTCAAATTAACATTTCCAAAATACCAATTTACATAATTAATCATGCTTAAATTAATCAACTTATTTCCAACACAAATTGAAGCAAAATCAATCCAACATACTCTCAATAGCTCACGGTAATCATGGTAATCATTAATTTTGATTTTAATCCAATTAAATCACAAATCAATTTAACCATGTACTTTAAACACATCCAATGGTCTAAAATTCAAAATCACCAAGATTTATCCTAGGGTATCACATTCGGCCAAGGCATACAAATTGGAGAAAATTAATCCTATCAATTTTTCACAATTCCAACAATGTACAAATCCAATTTAACATCATCCAACCTCAACCAAATCATCAATTTGAAGAAATCATGCTCGAATCACAAAATCCCAAATTAAAGTTTAAGAACTCTAAATTCAATTTCATGCTCAATTATGGCTCTGATACCATTGTTGGGTTTTCTAGGTCAAACCAAGATCAATTAAGCATATGAAATGTGTGAATACGCAAAGTAAGATGGCGGAAATACTCACTTTGATCGGCTTGGATGTTGGCGGAGAATTCAAAACTTTTGCTCCTTGTGTTGTTGCTCCAAGCTCCTCTTTGATGTATGTTGATATCACAATCTTTGAATCTTGAATTCCAAACTCATGGGAAAGATTTCCTTATCACCTTTGTATGATATTTGTGTGCTAGCACTATGAAGAATTTGCATTTCTTCCTTGGAGTCATTGAAGTTCACGGCAAAGTGAACAAAAATGAGAGAGTTGGGAAATGAAAATGGTGTGAGTAATAGAGAGAAAGTGATGAATGAATTGTATTTGATTTCCTAAATCAAAATTACCAAATACCAAAAGTTGGTATATGTCATTCATACATTAACCTTGTGTAAGTTACAAGCCACCTAAATCCACCAACTTATATCAACCAAAAAGCTAATAAAGTTGACTAGGTGATGTGACTTGTGTGGGCCCCACTTTAATTCAAAATCCAAGTGGGCCCGCAAACACATTCCGGGCTCGGGTTCGTTAATTCCGAATTAACAAATTTTTCGTTGCGACTTAATTAAATCAAATTTAATTAAATAATTATGCCTAGCAAAATTACTATTAAAGTCACTCGCGAATTAATTCTAAATTAATTCGATCGCCCGAATTAAAATCCAATTTTAATTCCGTTACGAAATATAATTTCATATAATATATTGAATATATTATTTTAATCGATTAATTCCAAATTAATCGTTCTCTCTCTTCAAATAGTATTTTATCCCAGATAAAATTTCTCCGTAATTAATCATAGATTAATTTTCTCTCTCTTCCAATTAATCCCAGATTAATTATGTTCGAGTCATAAGTCATCGGTGAATCTTCGAGAAGCGACCCATGAGATCCCTGGATATGTTGGCAGTAAATCCAGTCGTCGGACTATCCGAACACGTGCGTACTCGGTACCACGTTTTTACCGATTTACAAGACATGGTTGGCTTCTAGCAAAGCACCGTGCCTACCCAATTCTCCAGAAATATTCTTAAAGGAATATATAATCTATGTCAAGCGCAGTATACGTAGTATTGCGTATTACGATCCTGTATGGGATGTCACATGCTAGGTCTGGGGCTGGAATTGTGTCTGCCCCGTACGAATCATATATCGAATCTCTGGTAACTAGTCTCTATTATCGGATAAACATGTCCTAGTCATATTATCCCGATGACTGCAGTACATAAGAGTACTAGTTCCGTATCCTACGTGATCATCATCTCCATATGACTGGAGTGATACTTCCATCTTGACATCACACCCAATACACTACGATTCTCAGTATAACCAGAAGAGGCGTACACAGAACCTGTTAAAGCCCTGGATGACCAAAACCAAAGTATATTGATTGTCGCAAGTATTAGCGATGCAAGTCTCAGGTTAAGACCAAATACACCTACCCTGATTCAGACTCCCATAGACACCTAGTCATACTACCAATGAGATTCCGAGGGGTCTATCCAGAGCGAAGCTATTTCCGTACCATCGGTAAACACAACCTCCTATCACACTTGCATAAGTATCAAATACTTAAATATATGAGAACTATGCCGTTATGCTCCCACAACACGCATGATGAGTGGTAAATCTATCACTATTTCCCACTCATTTAACCTAATATTTAATATAGTTTCTTGAGTATTGTGAATATTTTGATGTGTTTTGTGTTATTTTGTAGATAAATAAAGTTTCAGGACATTCTGGAGGTGATTTGGAACAAAACAGTGAAAATTGGAAAAAAGGGCATTTTTGTAATTTGTCCGCGTCGCGACGCGCTAGCCCTTGGCGTCGCGACGCCTAACGTGCACCAAGTCCATGCTAACGTGCGCTGGGTCAACGAGTCAGAATTTGAAAAGCTTGACTTTTCGAACGTGCGCAGTGCCACGTGTCACGATCACAGCCGAATTGCTAACGTACGCCTTGACACGTGTCATCATCCTATGGTGCCGACAATCACCATTGCCACGTGTACCATGTGTCATTACACATCACCGCCACATCATCATCCACATCACCAGTTGACCGAGTCAATGCGCCACATCATCGCCACGTCATCATCAACCAATCACGCCTTGCCACATGTCGCAATCCTACGGTGCTGACACTCCCTTTCGCCACGTGTCGCCACGTCATCGCCATGTTAGCATAATAATTGAGCTCTTAGCATGCCACGCCAAAAGGAGCTGGCGTCGCGACGCTATAACTCTTGGCGTCGCGACGCCCAAAGCCTATCCGCGCCTATAAATTGAGCTCGAGATTTCAGTTTTAGATGTACCATTCTCTCTCATTTCTTTGATGTAAATAGGGAGATTTCTCTCTAGTTTCTTTTAATTTAAGTTTTGTAATTTAATTTTAATTACGTTCTGTAATAATAGTGATTTACTTTCTTTATTTTTACAGTTTTTACTATTCAACCATGAGGAGGTAACTTCCCTCTACTAAGGTGAAAGGTAATTCTTTTACTATTGCTATTTATATTAATCTCCCTTAAAAATAATATATTCACTATTTAAAATTTGACTTAAAAAGGATACCGCCATATTGGTCGGTTGGTAATTCATTTTAATCATGTTTAAACCTGACTAATCAAGGATACAGCCAGATTGGTCGGTTGGTAATTAAAATTTGGTTCCGCCTATATGGCAGGTTAATTTTGGTTCAGCATTTATGGCTGGTTTATTTTAGTTCCACCTTTATGGCTGGATTATGGACAAATATTACCGCCTTAATGGCTGGTTGGACTTAATTTGACTTAATCAGGTTACCGCCTATATGTCTGGTTGGTAATATTATCACAAGTTTATATATTATTTTATGGGAGATATCTAAAATAGTAAATAGTAAAAGTAATTCCTTTTACCTTAGCATTTCATTTTATTTTATTTTACTTTTCAATTTCTACTTTACCGCATTTTACTTTTGGCATTTTTACTTTATGTCTTTTATTTTACTAGCCATAGTTATGTGTTGTAACTAAATTAGTTATCTAGGGTTGTGATGAATTCCAATATCACCGGTTTATAAGGGGTTAGATTATAGTTTAGGTAATATAAATATTTATTTATTGAGTCTTAATCTTAATGCTTTTTATTAACTGGCCACTAATAAAATTGACTAGGTAAACTTAAAATGAACTAGACATAGGGATTTTAAGTTTAAGACCTTAGACTCAATAGCCCACGATCTTCCTTGAGGATAGATAACCCTTTAATAGATTTCCTTACATGATAGGAATATACCTGTCGGGCGGGGGTAGCCAAATTGGAACTTAATCTTAATGAATCCAGGTAATTTGGTTGACATAGACATATGGTTCAATTAGGTTATACTGGGTATTTGTAATTGACCATCGGAAGAGGCTTTTACATAATTTAGTGTTCCAGGTTAATAAATCAATATATTACCCAACTTTAAGATAGCCACTTCATTTTTAAAATGATATTGGAAGAAACCATAACCTTAGATAGTTTTAATATTGAATTTTCTAAAACCTACTTTCGAAAATTTTATTTACTTGTTTTTAAATTTAGAATCGTCACCATTTCAAATCAATCAAACAACCTGTTAAATACTAGTATTTATTTGACCTCATAAAATTAATAGCTTAGGTATTAAGTCCTCGTGGGATCGATACTTTTTATACTACTTGAACGATACATGCGTTTGCGTTATACGCGTGTGTTTACACTGGTCAAGTTTTTGGCGCCGTTGCCGGGGACTTATTTATCTTTCACTATTAGTTTTAAGGTTAGATACATGTACTTGTAGATACTTTTCTTTTTACTTATTATTTTTGTTTTCTTGTGTTTCAGGTTCTCAGAAACTTCATGAGACGAACCAGAAGCTTTGAACTACGACCGCTTGACCCAGAGATTGAAAGAACCATCAGACAGTTGAGAAGGGAACGACGAGAAGGCCAAGAAGCAATTGTTAATATGGAACCTGAACCTTTGGAGGTTGCACCACCAATTCCCATTCGAGACAAAACCATTCCGGTGGTTGATGGCCTCATTTCCTGTATTGTACTTCCTCCCTTACCAGCAAATGCAGGTGACATCAAAACTTGCATTCAGATGATTCAGCAATCAGTGCAATTTGGGGGAAAAGAAACTGAAGATCCTAATACCCACATCAGCAACTTCTTGGAAGTTTGCGGCACTTTCAATTATAACCGAGAAGTTGAAGAAGCAATGAGACTGTGTGTTTTTCCATACTCCTTGAAGGACAGAGCTAGTAATTGGATGTATTGGCATATATAAGATATATGTTTCGGACTTGGATGTCCCCTACTGGATCTAGGAATTGGATTGGATCCAATCGATCCTAGAGATCTACCTAGTTAATTATCATACAATTTGTTGGCCAAAGTCAAGATTGTGTGATATTTAACGGGATCCTAGCCCACTAGGAAACGCGGTTTCCCGAGTACTCGACAGAGGGTTAGAGGCTCGCCGAAAAATAGTGGGAGGCAAGTATTGAATTTGCAATATTCGTTTAGTAACTTGCCATACACGTTCATTTCAAATATTTCGTCGATATAAATTAATATATTAGTTGGACTAATAATTAATTGTTATTTTAATTAAAGCAGTTGGACTGTATTATAGTTGATTATATAATTGGATTATAGTAATCAATATATTTGAATTAATTAATTTCAATTTACAGTTGATTTTATAATTGGATTATAGTAATCAATGTAATTGAGGTTAATTAATTTAAATTATATTTGATTATATAGTTGGACTATAATAATCATTATAATAAATAGTACCACAAATCATTGATTAAATACTTGGACTATTAGAATCAAGATAAATGAAAGATTAGTGTTTAAAACATAATCATTGGTGAAAATGTATTAAAACGACTATAATTTTCAAATTGGGAATAAAGTTTCAAGATGGTCCTGGAAACTAATAAGTTACTTTATTTGATAAAATAACGTATTAGGCCTAAGCCTGGAGTTAAGGAAATAAGTGGAACATGATATTTGGAATATTCATGTAATGATAACTTTAGTGCTTAATCCATTATACTTGTCATAGACTCCTTAATTTCTTTATCAGAACTAAGGATTAGATTCTTAAAGTATGATATTGAAATTAAAGGATCTTCATAGATTAGATCTTAGAAGTACTTTAATTGCAATAGTAAACTCTTGGAGAGTTAATGGCTATACTCAAGGAGACAAAGCCAAAGTTTGCAATAATGCAAGTAGCGCAAGGCGCATCTTACTTCGATATTCCAAAAGGCCAAGGCTTGGCCAAAGGTTTCTGGAATGTTAAAATGGCAAAGACAAAATCATTATAATCTTCTGGGAAGATAAAAGGACATATCCCAAGAAGGAATTGAAGATGAGCAAGGCTCTGACTTCAAATATGTTTGTCATAAATATGTTCACAACTAGTATTAAAATTGGATTTTAGATACTTAGTGTGGTACATAAAATATGTATTGATGTTCAGAATATGCTATGAGCAGGTTACTGACTTCTATTGAGATTAATCTGCGGATTGGAAACGGGACGACAGTCACTGTTTAAACCGTAGATACCTAAGTTTAGGAACTACCCTTCGGGTATATACTTAAATGAGGAAACTGTTATAATGTAACTAGTTTGACTAGAAACATTATCTTTATATCAATTTTTAATCCGTTGTGAATTTACCTTTATATTCTAGAACACTAAAGTGTTTTATTATATAAAGATGATATTGAGATAAACACATTAGATGTGAACAACATAATTTTTATTTAGAATATAAATAAATCTCAAAACATGACAAACTAATAGCTCAAAACTGATTTGATCAGGTTGAAACTTGCATGTGGCATTATTTTCAGGAACACAGTTAAACAAGACTCGTATATCCACACTTTTGAAGAGTAGGTACTAGGACTGATTTGATTCCAATCAAATAAAGTATACGAATCTAGTTTATTGGGCAAAGTGCCTAAAACACTATTTACTTGGTAAAAGTACAAATGCCACAGATCTATTAGCCCTCGGTCATAGTGACGTAAGTGGGCCCATCTCTAGCTAGGCTAGAGATGAATATGAATGTTTCGTGACCTTTACGGATGTGGCATCGCGTTATGGTTACATGTTTCTTTTGAAACACAAATCAGAAACTTTTAAAGTTTTGACATGAAATAGACAAACAGATAGGCTAAAGTATTAAACCATCACGGTTTGACCATGATGAAAATACTTAAGCAATAAGTTTCTCATATACTTGAAAGAGTATAGTATTCTTTCAATGAGGACTCCTCCCGGAACACGTCAATTTGACAGTGTGTCCGATATGATAAACCGAATTTTGTTGGACATGATAAGGTTAATCATGAGTCGCTCTGAGCTACCATTTCCTTCAACGGATAAGCATTAACAATGCAGAACTTATTTAGAATAAGGTTCCATTAAAATCTGTTTGACAGATTTCATATTAGATATGAATAGGAAAAGAAACCATGTTTCATATTCCTGATAAATTTTGGAATACTAGGCATATGTTTGGATGATACCAAACTATTGCCCAAATAGGGTAAGTGTCAATTGTAGGTTATCCTATGGATACCATAAGTATAGTACTTAAACAACTCACGACAGAACAATTAGATTGTTGCTCACCATGCGGTTTTCCTAAGAGGAATACCGATATGCAGTGGTAAGTGGGAGGATAGTAAAACTCGATGAAAATCGGAGTAATACTATTCAAGGCACCGATTCCTAATGGAACATAAATAGTTCATCAAGGATGGAACTATTACCAGTAACCTTCGAATACACAAGAACCGCGTAAGTCGGAGAGAGTCAGAAAACAACCTGGGGTAGTGGTTTCTGATCTCACCTCGAAAAGATGTCTATCTTTAGAGGTATACCAACTGACTACATATGAGGAAGTGATACAAGGTATCGACTCCCTATTATGGCAAAGTGCCATATAATCCGAAATGGATTCCATGTAAATCAACTATATTTGGACACTAGTTGATGTACCGCAAGGCATTGTGCCTATTGGTACTATAAGTATTCTAGGAAGACATACATGGATGGAAATATACCAACGTATAAAGCTAGGCTTTTAGCGGAAAGGTATCGTTATCAACATTGTGTCGATTACGATTCAACCTCTTACTTGTTGCCATGGTAAATTCGTTTGGATAATGCTTGCTAATGCTGCATGTTTCATTCATGAAATATGACAGCTAAATGCCAAAACCGCTTTCCTTAACGGAAACCTTTCAGAGGAAGTTTACAATATCTTGACGGTTTTGTCGAACCATAACAAACAAACTAGGTTTGCAGGTTATTCGATCCAAAGATGGATTGAAGCAAGCATTAAGTTATTGGAATTATCGTTTTGATGTAATCATAATGATGTATGATTTAATTCAAAACGAAAATAATTCTTGTGTATATAAGGAGGTTAGTGGGAGCGCACTGACAGTGAATGTCCTGAGTAATGATGATATATCATTTCTTGGAAATGATATTCCCATAGTATAATCGGTGAAAGCTTGGCTTTCATGATAACGACTATAAGTCGTAACAATGGTACTATAAAAGTTTGAATAACGGTACAGTGAGCTGGAAATCTTCCAAGCAAGATACTGTTACCGAATAAACAACAAAAGCGGGTTATTGCTGCAGCTGAGGCAGCAATAGAAGCCATTTGGGTCGATAATAAATCTAATTAGATTAGATCTAGTTCTGTTAGCAGCTGATCTAGGCGTCAGCACATGCTAAAGAATTAATGGTCTCATCAACGATCCAGATAAATACTTCGATATTCATCTGATTCGTTCGGATCATACATCGTGGCGATGTGATGATCGAATAAATCGCATCAGATGATATTCATACAAATCCGCTGACGAAAGTCTTTCCTCAGCAATTTGAGCCAACCGTACATAGTTCGGGTGTCAGACACTCGAGTGACTGGCTATAGGCCAAGTGGGAGATTGTTGAACAATTATGACCCATAACGTCACTATTTGTACATATCATGGTGTTGTTGTACAAATTAACTATGTGACAAAGGAGATTGCTCTCTTATCATTTGTGATTAGATCACCTAGATGTATAAATGATAGGAGGTCCCGGTGTTTTGTTCCTGGACGGAGAATGATATGAGACAGTATCAGTCCACGAAGGATAAATCATTAAATATCCCTAGTCAGAGTATTATCGATATTGGACATCGATAAATACGTAAAAGACTAGTACTACACTTGTGCGCGTTGTGAGGGCACAACAGCATAGTTCTCATATTTTTGGGTATAGGATACTCATGCAAGTGTAATAGGAGGTTGTGTTTTACCGATGGTACGGGAAACAGCTTCGCTCCGGATAGACCCCCTCGGAATTCCATTGGTAGTATGACTATGTGTCTATGGAAGTCCGAAATCAGGGTAGATGTATTTGGTCTTAACCTGAGACTTGCAACGCTAATACTTGCGACAATCAATATACTTTGGTTGTGGTCGTCCAGGACTTTAACAGGTTCTGTGTACACCAATGCTGGGTATATTGAGAATCGTAGTGTATTGGGTGTGATGTCGAGATGGAAGTATTGTTGGACAATTATGACCAATAGCGTCACTATTTGTACAGATCACTGTGTTGTTGTACAAATTAACTATGTGACAAAGAAGATTGCACTCTTATCATTTGTGATTAGTGTTGGACAATTATGACCCATAGCGTCACTATTTGTACAGATCATGGTGTTGTTGTACAAATTAACTATGTGACAATGAGATTGCACTCTTATAATTTATGATTAGATCACCTAGATGTATAAATGATAGGAGGTCCCTATGATTAGTTCATGGATTGAGATGATATGAGACAATATCAGTCCACGAAGGATTAATCATTAAATAATCCCTAGTCGTAGTATTATCGAGATTGGACATCGATAATGCAGAATAGACTAGTATTACACTTGTGCGCGTTGTGGGAGCACAACGGCATAGTTCTCATATATTTAAGTATTGGATACTTATGCAAGTGTAATAAGAGGTTGTGTTTTACCGATGGTACGTAAAACAGCTTCGCTCTGGATAGACCCCTCGGAATTCCATTGGTACTATGACTATGTGTCTATGGAAGTCCGAAATCAGGGTAGGTGTATTTGGTCTTAACCTGAGACTTGCACCGCTAATACTTGCGACAATCAATATGCTTTGGTTTTGGTCGTCCAGGGCTTTAACCGGTTCTGTGTACTCCTCTGCTGGGTATATTGAGAATCGTAGTGTATTGGGTGTGATGTTAAGACGTAAGTATCACTCCAGTCATAGTGGAGATGATGTCACGTAGGATACAGAACTAGTACTCTTAAGTACTGCAGTCATCGGGATGATATGACTAGGTCATGTTCATCCGATTATAGAGACTAGTTACCAGACATCTGACATGTACTTCGTACGGGGCAGACACATTCCATCCCCAGGCCTAGCACGTGACATCTGATACTGGATCGCCATACACGATACTACGTATACTACGTCTGACATAGATTATATATTCCAGTAAGAATATTTCTGGAGAATTGGGTAGGCACGGTGCTTTGCTAGAAACAAACTATGTCTTGTAAATCGGTAAGCACGTGGTACGAGGTATGCACGTATTCGGATATTCCGATGACCGTATTTACTGCCAACATATCCAGGGATCTCTTGGGTCGCTTCCCAAAGATTCACCGATGACAGTTGACTTAAACTAGAATTAATCTGGGATTAATTTAGAGAGAGAAAATTAATCTCGGATTAATTGAGGCATTATTTAATCTGGGATTAAATGTGTTCGGAAGAGAGAGAACACGATTAATTTGGAATTAATCGGTAAAATAAATTTAATAGTTAAATTTTATTTTTCTATTTAATTTATTCGTATGGGCTAAAATTAATATATCAGATATATTAATATGAATTGGATTTCATTACGAAATTAAAGTTGGACTTTTATACGAACGAACGAATTAATTTAGAATTAATTCGTAAACGACGTTCTTGCGAGGCATCGTTATTTAATTAAATTAGATTTAATTATTTAGTGACGAAAGTTCGTTTAATCGGATTAAACGGATCTGAGCCGCGGTAAATATTCGTAGAGACCTTTCTTTTGAATTTTGAATTCAATAGAGTGTGGGGCCCACTTCACATTTGTGAAGTGGTAGTTGAGAGAGTAGTTGGCAATTATGCCAAAACCACTTGCTTTTCAACTACATGGTTTTGGTTTTTGGAAAACCAAGACTTAACTGCCAAGTTTGGGTGAAAAGGGTAAAACCCTTTACCAAACATAACTCTTTCACTTCTAACACAACACTTTTGACACAAAGAAAACCCTAATGGACCTCCATGGGCGTGAGCTTCATGTCTCTTTCTCTTTGATTTTGTGGAAAAATCAATAAAGCTAGCACTTCTAGAAGTCTTCTAAGGTGATAGGGAAACCAACTCAAAGCTTGGAATCAACAAAGGAAGGATCTTGGAAACCAACTCAAAGCTTGGAATCAACAAAGGAAAGATCTTAGAGATCTTCTTCTCAAAAATTTTAAAAGCTCAAATCCATTCAATGTAAGTAATTCCGCAACTTATAATGAATTTATGAACACCTTTTCTTGCTTATTAGATCCTTGGCATGTTCTAGGAACACCTACAATGGTATCAAGAGCCAATTTTAAGCATGAAAATTTTAGGGTTCATGAGACTAAAATTTGGGGCTTTTATGTTTTGAACATGATTCTTTCAAATTGATGCTTTGAGCAAGCTTAGAATATGATAACTTAGAGTTATGCATGATTAGATTTGGGATTAATTGATTGGATCAAATTTTGGACTCCCTCTTACCTTGGCCGATTACTATGTGCAGTGGACTGCAGTTTTTTAATTTTTTGTAACATGAAATGATGTGTTTAAATGCATGTTTAAATGTTGATTGTTGGTTTGATTGGATTAGAATCAAAGTCAATAAAGTTCATGTTAAAATCAAAGACCATGTTGAGCATGAAATGATGAATTTTGGATTCAATTTGTGTTGAGCATGAAATGATGTGTTTTGGCTTCAATTTGTGTTGAGCATGAATTGATGAATTAAGCATGATTAATTAAGTTAATTGGTATTTTGGAAATATTGAGTTTATTAATTAATCATGGCTAATACACTTTAAATAAAGTAATTGTGATATTTGGAATATTATAATTATGTTAATAAGCCTTTAATTATGAATTGGGCTAAAAGTGTGTATTTGGGCTTAATGGGCTTGGTTTGACTAAGTCTGGTTCTGGACTTTTGGATTGGATCCAATTGGGCCCAAAACCAATTCCATAAAATCCAAATACATCACTTGGCCCTTTAAAGAATTTAATTGGGCCTAAATTAATTTGTAGGCAATAGGGTGATTCCTATTGGGCCTTGGCATTTTGGGTTTGACCATTATGGCCAAAGCCCATGCCTTAAGAATTATTTAAAAGCCCATTGGACTTTAATTAAAATGACATTGGATGTTATTGGGCCTTTGAGACCCATTAAAATTGGATTTGGAATCCAAGTCTTTAAGGCAAATAAATAAGTGTAAATATTTAATTTGGAATTAAATTGGAATTAGTATTGAATACAAATAAATTGGATTTAAAGTTTTAGTTCAATATAATTCAAGAATACTTACTTTGAGTATTTATTCTTAAACAAGTTGGACTCGCGCAAATCAAATCGTTGTTTGAACATTGGATGGTTATTAATTCAAAGATTAATTAATTGGATTAGATTGATTGAATAACATGATTTGTATGAATACATGAATGTTGTATGAATAATGTATATCAGATGGATATTAGATGGGCCAGGGCAATTTTGGAAATTGTAATAAATTTAGAATTTATTAAATTGGACCTGCGTGTCCAGCCTTTTTATCTCCTTATTCTTTGTATTTCTCTTCTCACCAATTCCCCTCAATGTAAATGAGGTTTCTTTATTGTATTATGTAATTGGGTAGAAGTTAGAATAGTTCTAGTCGGGGAGAGGAAAGGGAGTGATTTGTTCTAGGAACAATTTGTGACATATCCATCCGCATATCATTATTAATTTATTTATCGCGCTTATTATGCTTTTAGAATGCATGCTTAAGGGTGTATGATGAGACCTAATTAAAGATAATAAATTGGTTGCCTATTTACACGAAAAAACACTCTCAAACATATTAAGCGTTTTTCCTTCCGTTGAGTGATTCTTACTCAAGATCCAAAGTTGGCATTGATTTGTTGGCCAAAGTCAAGACCTTTGTCAATTGCGGATGTGTTTGAATCATGAGAGTTTTGTTCCATATCGGTGTCTTGTCCAAGTCGTGATTTGTTGGGCAAAGTCAAGATCACTTCTTGTCCATCGACATTGATTACGAAGCTTTCCATGTCAATGGGTCCCGCTTAACTGGAATCATTAAGCTTGTTGTGCCAAAGCCAAGGCTTAGTTGATTCAGAGGAAAAAGGTTAGGAAAATATATTGGATATATTGGCATATATATTGTATATATGTTTCAGACTTGGATGTCCGCCTAGTGGATCTAGGAATCGGATGAGATCCAATTGATCTTAGAGATCTACCTAGTTAAGTATCATACAATTTGTTGGCCAAAGTCAAGATTGTGTGTTATTTAACGGGATCCTAGCCCACTAGGAAACACGGTTTCCCGAGTACTCGACAGAGGGTTAGAGGCTCGCCGAAAAATAGTGGAAGGCTAGTATTGAATTTGTAATTTCATTCAAATACTTGCCAATACGCTCTCATTTCAATTTTCATCATTATTTATTAATAAATATATTAGTTGGACTAATATTCAATTGTTGTTTTAATTAAATAGTTCGATTGTATTCAAACTACTTCATTTATAGTTGATTATATAATTAGATTATAGTAATCATATATTTGAATTTTACCCTTCATCTATTGTTGATTATATAATTTGATTATAGTAATCAATATATTTGAATTTTACCGATCATTTATAGTTGATTATGTAATTGGATTATAGTAATCAATATATATTTGATTTTAACCAATAAAATTGTAATTAGTTATATAGTTAGACTATAGTAATCATTACATTAGATTGTACCCGAAATCGTTGATTGTATAGTTAGACTATTGGAATCAAGATAAATGAAAGACTAGTGTTTAAAACATAATCCTGGGTGAAAATGTGTTTAAACGACTTTAATTTTTCAAATTGGGAATAAAATTTCAGGATGGTCCTGGAAACTAATAAGTTACTTTATTTGATAAAATAACATATTAGGCCTAAGCCCATAGTTAAGCAAATAGTAGAGCATGATCTTTGGAAGATTCATGTGATGATAACTTTAGTGCTTAATCCATTATGTTTGCCATAATGACTCATTAATTTCTTAATCAGAACTAAGGATTAGATCTTTAAAGTATGATAATGAAATTGAAGGATCTTCATAGATCTATTCTTAGATCTTAGAAGTATTAAATTGTAAT
This sequence comes from Zanthoxylum bungeanum, assembly GCA_019454045.1. Lineage (NCBI taxonomy): Eukaryota > Viridiplantae > Streptophyta > Magnoliopsida > Sapindales > Rutaceae > Zanthoxylum > Zanthoxylum bungeanum. The sequence continues at coordinate 37,508 of SKCR01047373.1, forward strand.
AAACAACTCTTGGAGAGTTAATGACTATTCTCAAGGAGACCAAAGTTAAAGTTTGCAATAAGGCAATAAGCGCAAGGCGCACCTTACTTCGATATTCTAGAAGGCCAAGGCTTGGCCAAAGACTTCTGGAATGTGAAAATTGCAAAGGCAAAATCATTATAATCTTCTAGGAAGATAAAGGACATATCCCAAGATGTCTGCCTAAATTGTGGCAAACAAGGTCATTGAAGCGTGACTGCCGTATGGACAAAGCAGACATGAAGGAATTGAAGACGAGCAAGGCTCTGACTTCAAATATTTTTGTCATAAATATGTTCACTACTAGTATTAAAATTGGATTTTAAATACTTAGTGTGATACATAAATATGCATTGATGTGCAGAATCTGCTTTGAGCAGGATACTGACTTCAGATGAGATTAATCTGCGAATCAGAATCGGGATGACAGTCGTTGTTTCAACTGTAGATACCTAAGATTAGGAACTACCATTTGGGTGTGTACTTAAATTAAAACTGTTATAATGTAACTAGTTTGACTAGAAACATTATCTCTATATTGAGTATAACTCGTTGCGAGTATACTTTTATTCTAGAACACTAAAATGTTTTATTTTATAAAGATGATATTAGATAAACACATTAGATGTGAATAACAGTATTTATATTTTGAATATAAATAAATCTCAAACATATAATATGACGAACAAATAGCTCAAACTGATTTGATCAGATAATACTTAATTGTGGCAGTGTTTTCTGGGACACATTAAACAAGACTCGTATATCCACACTTTTGAAGAGTGGATACTAGGACAGATTTGATTCCATTCAAATGATGTCTACGAATCTAGTTTATTAGGTAAAGTACCTAAAATACCTTTTACTTGGTAAAAGTGTAAGTGCCATCGATATGTTAGCCCTCGTTCATAGTGACATAAGTGGGCCCATATCTAGCTAGGCTAGAGGTGGATATGAGTATTTTGTGACCTTTTCGGATGTGGCATCGCGTTATGGTTATGTGTCTCTTATGAAACAAAAATCAGAAACTTTTAGAGTTTCGACACGAAGTAGAGAAATAGATCGGCTAAAGTATTAAAACCGTCACAGTTAGACCGAGATGGAAAATACTTAAGCAATAATTTTCTCAAATACTTGAAAGAGTATAGTATTCTTTCAATGAGGACTCCTCCCGGAGCACGTCAGTTTGACGGTGTGTCCGAACAGAGAAACCGAATTTTTTTGTTGGACATGATAAGGTAAATCATGAGTCGCTCTGAGCTACCATTTTCCTTCAAAGGATAAGCATTTAACAGTGCAATACTTATTTTGAATAAGGTTCCATGAAAATCTGTTTGACAGATTTCATATTAGATATGAACAGGAAAGAAACTGGGTTTTCTCACTCCTGAAGATTTGGGATGCTGGGCATATGTTTGGATGATACCAAACTAGAACCCAAATTGGATAAATGCCTAAATTGTAGGTTATCCTAGGGAAACCAAAGTATAGTACTTATACATCTCACATGAGAATAATGTAATTATTGTTCGCCATGCATTTTCCTAAGAGGAATACCGATATGCAGTGGTAAGTGGGAGGATAGTAAAACTCGATGAAAATCAGAGTAATACTGTTCAAGGACATAGTCCTTAATGGAACACAAACAGTTCATCAAGGATGAAACTGTACCACAATCTTCAAATACACAAGAACCAGTTAGTCGAGAGAGTCAGAAAACAACCTGGGAGGTATGGGTTTTTGATCTCACCTCATAAAGATGTCAATCTTATTGAGGAAGACGAACTGACTATATATGAGGAAGTGTGATACAAGGTATCGACTCCCCATTATGGCAAAGTGCCATGAAGTCCGAAATGGATTCCATGTATACAACTATGTTAGAGGACTAGTTGATGTACGCAAGGCATTGTGCCTATTGGTACTATATAAGTCTTCAAGGAATACATATGTGGATGGCAACATACCAACGTACTAAGCTAGGCTTGTAGTGGAAAGGTATCGTTATCAACATTGTGTTGATTACAACGAAATCTTTTACTGTTGCCACGTTAAATCCATTTGGATAATGCTTGCTGATGCTGGCATGTTTCATTTATGAAATATGGCAGCTGAACGAAAAAATCATTTTCTTGAAAAGGAAACCTTTTGGAGGATATTTACAACATCCTGACGGTTTTGTCGTACCAAAACTAGCAAACAAGGTTTGCAGGTTATTCGATCCATGTATGGATTGAAGTAAGCATTGGATTCTTTGGAACTATCGTTTGATGTAATCATAATGGTGTATGATTTGATTCAAAACGAATATGATTCTTGTGTATATAAGGAGGTTAGTGGGAGCGCACTGACAATGATGTCCTAAATAATGATGATATGTCATTTCTGGGAATGATATTCCATATTACAATCGGTGAAAGCTTGGCTTTCATGAAAATTCTCCGTAGAATTCTTGGGAGAAACAACCTTTTTCTAGGAATAAAGATCTATGGAATAGATTTAAAGTTGTTAACACTCTGTGAGAACTCGTACATTGAAAACGTACATCACCTGGTGTCTCATACGCTTTGAGCATATGGAGTCACAAACAGGTCAATCCAAGTGATAGTCACTGGATTGATATTAAGGAACATCGTTAGTATCTTAGAGAACTAAGGATGATGTCTTAAACTATGGGAGAAGGAGAACTTGAAGTGACTGGGATCACTGCTACAAGTTCCTTACCGATAAAAACAACGGTACTATACAGTTTGAATAACGGAACAGTGAGCTGGAAATCTTCCCAAGCAAGATACTGTTACCGAATAAACAACAAATGCGGTTATTGCTGCGGCTGAGGCAGCAAAAAGAAGCCATTTGGGTCGATGATAAATCTAATTAGATTAGATATAGTTCTGAAAGCAGGTGAGCTAGGTGTCAGCACAAGCTAAAGAATTAATGGTCTCATCAATGATCCAGTATATACTTCGACTATTCATCTGATTCGTTCGGATCATACATCATGGCGATGTGATGATCGAATAAATCGCAACAGACGATAATCACGCAAATCCGCTGACGAAAGCCCTTCCTCAGCAGTTTGAGGAACCGTAGATAGATCTGGTGTATGACACGAGTGACTGGCTATAGGCCAAGTGGGATATTGTTGGACAATTATGACCCAAGCGTCACTATTTGTACAGATCATGGTGTTGTTGTACAAATTAACTATGGACAAGGAGATTGCAATTTTATCATTTGTGATTAGATCACCTAGATGTATAAATGATAGGAGTCCCTATGATTAGTTCCGGAATGAG
>SKCR01047374.1:0-41098 GCA_019454045.1 Zanthoxylum bungeanum
CCCTTATGACTGTTGTGGGCAAAAATGACTTGATTAATATTTTGTTGACTATGTATATGGAGAATGGTAATAATAATCGGAGAATTTACTTATTCGGTAATTTAGAAAGAAACAAAACAACTAGTAACTTGTAGTAGAAGTTTCACTTGATAGTCACTAACTTCTTTATTCTCATTTCGCTTGTCATTTTACTTTTGTGTGCATTAGTTTTATAACATTTTTAATTTTATAAAATGTTTGTGGGTATCATTGTCGTAAGCCCTCACGAGACTACAACTCGTCCACTAGGGACACCTAGGGGTTTAAAGGCTTGTTGCATATGCTAAATGCAACCGTGATCCCTACGAAAGTGGCTTAGTTAAATTTTAATTATGTTATTTTATTTTATGTTTTGCTCGAGGACTAGCAAAATGTTAGGTTTGGGGGTGTGATGAGTGGTATTTATATCACTATTTCCCACTCATTTGACCTAATATTTCGTATAGTTTCTCGAGTTTTATGAACGTTTTGATTTGTTTTGTTGTTATTTTGCAGATAAATAAATTTTAGAAAGCACTGGGGGCAATTTGGGGAAAAAACGGACAAAAAGGAGTGAACAGGGATATTTTGGTCTTTTCAGCGTCGCGACGCTGAAGCACTGCACGTCGCGACACCCAGCCTGCGCCGAAGCAGCTAAAATGCACCGTTCACCACGTGTCAAAATCTGACTGGTCAACTTTGCTAACGTGCGCCGATCATGCTAACGTGCACCGTGCCACGTGTCACCATCACAACGGAGATGCTAACATGCGCCACTGCCACGTGTCACGATCAGACGCTGCCGACAATCGCCCTCCACACGTCAGCATGACGTCAGCAATGACGTCATGAACAGTGCCACGTCATCGGATAATTATTGAGCTGTCAGCCGCCTTCGCCACGTGTCAAGCCGTGGCTGTGCCACGCAAAGGAGCCAGCGTCGCGACGCTGAACCCTTGCGCGTCGCGACGCTGGACCCATCCGTGCCTATAAATAGAGCTCGAGATTTCAGTTTCAGTTGTACCATTCCCTCTCATCTCTTTGATGTAAATAGAGAGTTCTTCTCTCTCTAAGTTTCTTTTAAATTAGTTTTGTAATTTTTAATTACGTTTTGTAATAATAATTATTTATTTTCGTTACTTTTTACAGTTTTACTATTTTAGCATGAGAAGGTAACTTACCCTTGCTAGGGTGGAAGGTAATTCTTTTACTATTACTAATTAGATTAATCTCCCTTAAATATAATATATTCACCATTTAAAATATTGACTTAAAAAGGAATACCGCTATATTGGTCGGTTGGCTATTTAATTTAAACTGGTTAAACTTGACTAAGCAATGATACCGCCAGATTGGTCGGTTGGTAATTAAATTTTGGTTCCGCCTTTATGGCTGGTTATTTTGGTTCCGCTTTTATGGCTGGTTGGACTTAATTTGACCTAATCAGGTTACCGCCTATATGGCTGGTTGGTAATTATCACGAGTTAATATATTATATTAAGGGAGATATCTAAATAGTATTTAGTAGAAGTTAATTCCTTTTACCTTAGCATTTAATTTTATTGCGTTTTACTTTACAGTTTTTAACTTTACCGCACTTACTTTCAGCATTTTACTTTATGTCTTTTATTACAGCCCTAGCTATGTGTCGTAACTAAGTTAGTATCTAGGGTTGCGATGAATTCCAATATCACTGTTTTATAAGGGGTTAAATTATAATTTGGGTAATTTAAGGTTTATTTATTGAGTCTTAATCTTAATGCTTTTTAATTAACTGGCCATTAATTAAATTGATTAGGTAAACTTAAAATAAACTAGACATAGGAATTTTAAGTTTAAGACCTTAGACTCAATAGTCCATGATCTTCCTTGAGGATAGATAACCCTTTAATGGATTTCCTTACAGGATAGGAATATACATGTCGGGCGGGGATAGCCATAATTGGAACTTAAGCTTAATGAATCTAGGTAATTTGGTTGACATAGACATATGGTTCAATTGGATTATACTAGGTATTTGTAATTGACCATCGGAAGAGGCTTTTACATAATTTTGTGTTTCAGGTTAATAAATCAATATATTACCCAAATATAAGATAACCACTTCATCTTTTAAATAATATTGGAATAAATCACAACCCTGGATAGTTTTTATACATTTGAATTTATCTCATTTTACTCTCGCAATTTTATTTACTTGTTTTTAAATTTAGAATCATCATCTTTTTCCAATCAAATCTAACAAACCATTAGATACTCGTAATCAGTTAAGCCTCGTAAAAATTAATAATAATAAGGTTTTAAGTCCTCGTGGGATCGATACTTTTTATACTACTTGAACGATACGTGCGCTTACGTTATACGCGTGTGATTACGCCGGTCAATTATCGTCAACTCAATAAGGTAACGATTAAGAATCGATACCCGTTGCCTCGTATCGACGATTTGTTTGATCAACTTCAAGGAGCCTCAGTGTTTTCAAAAATCGATCTTCGATCGGGATATCATCAGATGATGATTCAAGATACGGATATTTTGAAGACTGCATTCCGCACTAGATACGGACATTATGAGTTATTAGTGATGCCATTTGGACTTACTAATGCACCAGCAGCGTTCATGGGTTTGATGAATAGAGTGTTCCAGCCGTACTTGGATAAGTTCGTTGTGGTGTTCATTGATGACATCCTCGTATATTCGTCCTCTCGAATCGATCACGAGCAGCACCTTCGATTAGTATTGGATACTTTGAGGAGAGAGCAGTTGTATGCCAAGTTCTCTAAATGTGAGTTTTGACTAGACAGAGTGGTATTTCTAGGCCACATCATTTCAGGAGAAGGTATCTGTGTAGATCCGCAGAAGGTCGAAGCAGTTCTGAAATGGGGGAGACCAAGGACGGCGACAGAGGTCCGAAGCTTCTTGGGGTTAGCAGGCTACTATCGTCGCTTTATTCAAGATTTCTCTATTATTGCTACTCCAATGACTCAGTTAACGAGAAAGGAAGTACCATTTGTGTGGACTGCCGATTGTGAGAGGAGCTTCCAGATTTTGAAGGAGAAATTGACTACTGCACCGGTACTCACTCTACCATCTGGATTAGATGGATATGTGGTTTTTACGGATGCATCACATCAGGGATTAGGTTGTGTGCTAATGCAACATGGGAGAGTGATTGCGTATGCTTCGAGACAATTGAAGATCCATGAGAAGAATTATCCCACCCATGATCTGGAGTTGGCAGCAATTGTTCATGCTCTTAAGATTTGGAGGCATTATCTATATGGTGCTGATGAGTGGTAAAACTATCACTATTTCCCACTCATTTAACTTAATATTTTGTATAGTTTCTTGAGTTTTGTGAATATTTTGATGTGTTTTGTGTTATTTTGTAGATAAATAAAGTTTCATGACATTCTGGAGGTGATTTGAAGTAAAACTGTGAAATTTGGTGAAATTTGGCCAAAAAGGTATTTTGGTAATTTTGGGCGTCCCGACACAAAGGGTATTTTGGTAATTTTGTCCCGACACCGAAATAAAATTTCAAGACATTCTGGAGGTGATTTGGAGCAAATCTGTGAAATTTGGCAAAAGGGATATTTTGGTAATTTTGGGCGTCCCCAGCAAAAAGGGTATTTTGGTAATTTTGGGAGTATGCCACGTGTCGAAAATTCAACGAGCCGTCTTTGTTAGCCACCATGCCACGTGTCGAAAATTCAGCGATCCAGAAAAAATAATAATATAATAATATAATAATATAATAATAAAAAATCAGAAAAATAATAATAAAAAATTGGATTTTTTTTCCTATAAATAGAGTTCAATTTCTTAGTTTCAAAATGTACCTCTTCCTCTAAAATTTCATATATAAAATTGAGAGTTTTCTTCTTTAGTTTCTTTTATTCAGTTTTATTTACGTTTATAGTAGTAATTCTATTCATTCATGAAGGGGTAACTTCCCCATGCTGAGGTAATAAGGTAATACTTTTACTTTTGCTATTTAGATTAATCTCCCTTAAAATATAATATATAAACTATTTAAAATCTGAATTAATAAAGGATACCGTCATACTGGACGGTTGGTAATTCAATTTAAACTGGTTAAACCTGACTTAATGAGGATACCGCCATTCTGGACGGTTGGTTTAAGTTTATATTTCTGTTCCGCCTTATGGCTGGTATATTTGAATTTGACTTAATCAGGATACCGCCATTCTGGACGGTTGGTAAAAATATCACAAGATTATATATTATATTATTGGGAGATATCTAAATAGTAAATAGTAGAAGTTAATTCCTTTTACCTTAGTATTTTATTTATTTTTTCGCATTTACTTTTTAGTAATTTTTATTTTTCTTACTTGTCATAACTATGTGTTATAACTAAGTTAGTTTTCTAGGTTGTGATGAAATCTAATATCACCGGATTTAAAAAGGGTTAGATTATAGTTTGGGTAATTAAAGAGTTATTTGTTGAGTCATAATCTTAATGCTTTTTATTAACTGATCACTAATAAAATTGATTAGGTAAACTTAAAATGAACTAGACATAGGGATTTTAAGTTTAAGACCTTAGTCTCAACAACCCACGATCTTCCTTAAGGATAGATAACCCTTTAATAGATTTCCTTACAGGATAGAAATATACCTGTGGGGCGGGGGTAGTCATAATTGGAACTTAACCTTAATGAATCTAGGTAATTTAACTGACATAGACATATGGTTCAATTGGATTATAACTAGGTATTTGTAAATGATCATTCGGAAGAGGCTTTTACATAATTTAGTGTTCCAGATTAATAATTCAATAATTTACCCAACTATGATTTAACTACTTCATATTTTAATTGATATTAGAAAGATTCACAACCCTAGATCTTTGAGTCTTTTTATTTTCCTTAGTATTTTCTTTTGTCTTTTTATTTATTTAGCAAATCTACAAATCAAATCATTTCAAGCAATCAATTCACTTCTTCTTTAATTAGATATTTGTAAATAAATAGATTCAATAATTAATAACAACAGTAGGAATTAAGTCCTCGTGGGATCGATATTTTTATACTACTTGAACGATACGTGCACTTGCGTTATACGTGTGTGTTTACGCCGGTCGAGTTTTTGGCGCCGTTGCCGGGGACTTATATTTCTTGAGTTATTAATTTTGAAGCTATCTAATTTACTTGTATCTAATCTTCTTTGTTTTTTTATCTGCAATTTTTATTTCTTTCTTTTGTTTTCAGGTGATTGAAAAAATGGAACATTTTGAAACATTACGAGCTTTACTAGAAAAAGATACACCCCAAATCCGGGAGCAACAGTCTAGTTTTCTGAGGCCTGTTGTCCAGCCCAACAACTATCACTGTATGCTAGAACCAAACAATACTACATTTACTCATCAGAATGAAGTGGGGAGATGTGTAATATGTGATGGTAACCACCCGAGCGATCAATGTATATACCTTTCAGAGTGTCAGAATTATTGGAATCATTCAAGGTATAAAAAATCATCATATTTTCCACCATCCATCTACTATCTTCATCAAAAACCAGATCCATCAAAGGAAGATCAGTTGAATGACATGCTCAAAGATAGGCTCAAAGAAATGGAAGCTCAATTTGATGCACAAATTCAGAGTAATGCAGAATCCATACAGAGGATGACAGATCAAATAAGACAATTAACAGAGAACCAGAGCTACATACCTCAAGAACCATTTGCAAATGACACTGACGAAGCCTTCGAATACCAAGCATTTCATGATAACACCTTGACAGAGGAGGAGGCTGAGTAATATCAACAACCAGAGGTATCAGTTCAGGAGCCCAAACTGACAAAGTCTCGATTTGAATTTTATTATTCTGACTCTGACAAAGATGAAGCTGAGCTGTTTGTACCAACTGCATCAACATTTGAGGATGGAATTCTATATCCTCAAAATGAAGATCTTGGAGCATGTTTTACCATGATGTTTGATGAAGATCTACCAGAACCATCCATTCCAGACAAATCAGAGGATGAAGACCTAATGTTAGAAACATCTTTTCATCTTCAGGCAGACAAGTTTGGAACATGTATCTCACAGATGACAGACGAAGAACTGAATGCAGAAATCCTAAAATTCATCTGTGAAGAAAAGGTAGAGCAAGAAGCAGAGCAAATGGAGGAGCAAATGTCTGACCTTATTGAAGATCCAGTGCATTCAGGCGAAACATCACTATTTTGGGGAGTACAAATCAAAGACATCACTAAGAAGCTTGAAAGAATGGAAATCCCATTCCAAATCAAGCACCATACAAGACCTCCTGATTTTCTTTCTTTCTTTTCAGGAAACAATGGAGCAACAAAGATCAAAAAGATGGCACAAGCACTGAATGGGACAAAATACTTTTTGCCATTTTACTGTTGGAAGAGACCCTTCAAAAGCAACGCTCATGGGATTGTCTTTAATCGGACATCCAAAACGACATTGAAACCTCCTTGACAGATAGATTTCAGTCACGTCTGGCTGAAGACGAAAAATTTAACGCTAGCAGGGAGGCAACCCGTGCAATTTGTTATAATTTCTATTTTTATATTCAGCTAACCAGGTATGATCTTCTAAACTCTTCTTTTACTATTTAAATAAAGGCATATTTAAAGCTAGGTGATATTTTGGTGTCTTCTTTCACTCACTACCTCTCTATAAGGAAAAGCTATGAAGGCACCTAGATAATCATTCACCCATAGCTTGTTGTGATAGACTAGTTTGGAGGACTCGTTGTTTATTCCTGACACCAAGCGATAAGAGCCTAAGAGGCTTGGGTATTTAAGAGAGCCTCGCTCCACCTTCCCTCTGGGGAATCTACAACGGGAAGTCCATTCGACAGTTAGTCACACACCATGACCAGTAGTAATTATTTCTTTATGTTTATGGTTTTGAATTTTTATGTTGACTAAAAAGATGGAATTGGTAAGAAATAGCTGTGTAAGGAATTTCCACTCCTGAGACGTATTTCAAACCCATTTTTCGAAACAAGTTAATTTTTGTTTATTTCATTTTGAATTATTTAATTTGTAAATTCTCCATAAAACTGACTTAAATAGATCTTCATATGCTTAGTTGGCAGGTATTATCAACATTCATGGTAACATACTGACATGAGCTAAAATTGAAAAGATTGTAATATTCAGTGCTATAGTTTAATTGGAGGAAGCATCTCAAAAAGTGATGGGATATAAAAAAAAAAATACATCTGAGATCCGAGTTATTAAGTCTGTAAGGGTGTTTTAACATCTAGTGCCCTAAAACCAACTGGTTTGGAGTCATTGGCCCAAAGCTCGTTACATGGATCAAAAATGATGAAAATATATATATATATATATATATATCTGAAGTCTGAGTAATTAAGTCCGTAGGGGTGTCTTAACACCTGGTGCCCTAAAGCCAACTGGTTTGGGAGCCACCGACCCAAAGCTCGCTACATAGACGGAATGTATTGTATATAAATAAAAAGTCAAAATTCAAAATTCAAAGAGAAAAATCAGAAAAATTATTCCATTACTACAAGAGATGTGTATTCTGATAAAAACTTTAGGACAAAAATATTACTCTCTTATCAACTGCACTTATGACTGTTGTGGGCAAAAATGAGTTGTTTAAATATTTTGTTAGCTGTGTATATGGAGAATGGTAAAAATAATCGGAGAATTTACTTATTCAGTAATTTCAAATGAAACAAAACAACTAATAACTTGGAGTAGAAGTTTCACATGATTAGTCACTAACTTCTTTATTCTCTTTTCTCTTGTTTTTGCTTTTGTGTACATTAGTTTCACTACCTTTTTACTTTTATAAAAATGTTTGTGGGTATCATTGCTGTAAACCTTCACGAGACTATAACTCGTCCACTAGGGACACCTAGGGGTTTAAAGGCTTGTTGCATATGCTAAATGCAATCGTGATCCCTACGAAAGTGGCTTAGTTAAATTTTATTATGTTATTTTATTTTGCTCGAGGACTAGCAAAATGTTAGGTTTGGGGGTGTGATGAGTGGTAAAACTATCACTATTTCCCACTCATTTAACTTAATATTTTGTATAGTTTCTTGAGTTTTGTGAATATTTTGATGGTTTTGTGTTATTTTGTAGATAAATAAAGTTTCATGACATTCTGGAGGTGATTTGAAGCAAAACTGTGAAATTTGGTGAAATTTGGCCAAAAGGGTATTTTGGTAATTTTGGGCATCCCGACACAAAGGGTATTTTGGTAATTTTGTCCCGACACCGAAATAAAATTTCAAGATATTCTGGAGGTGATTTGGAGCAAATCTGTGAAATTTGGCAAAATGGGTATTTTGATAATTTTGGGCGTCCCCAGCCAAAAAGGGTATTTTGGTAATTTTGGGCGTCTGCCACGTGTCGAAAATTCAACGAGCCGTCTTTGTTAGCCACCATGCCACGTGTCGAAAATTCAGCGATCCAGAAAAAATAATAATAAAATAATAAAATAATATAATAATAAAAAATCAAAAAAATAATAATAAAAAATTGGATTTTTTTTCCTATAAATAGAGTTCAATTTCTTAGTTTCAAAATGTACCTCTTCCTTTGAAATTTCATATATAAAATTGAGAGTTTTCTTTTTAGTTTCTTTTATTCAGTTTTATTTACGTTTATAGTAGTAATTCTATTCATTCATGAGGGGGTAACTTCCCATGCTGAGGTAATAAGGTAATACTTTTACTTTTGCTATTTAGATTAATCTCCCTTAAAATATAATATATAAACTATTTAAAATCTGAATTAATAAAGGATACCGCCATACTGGACGGTTGGTAATTCAATTTAAACTGGTTAAACCTCACTAATGAGGATACCGCCATTCTGGACGGTTGGTTTAAGTTTATATTTCTGTTCCGCCTTATGGCTGGATATTTGAATTTGACTTAATCAGGATACCGCCATTCTGGACGGTTGGTAAAAATATCACAAGATTATATATTATATTATTGGGAGATATCTAATAGTAAATAGTAGAAGTTAATTCCTTTTACCTTAGCATTTTATTTTTTCGCATTTACTTTTTAGTAATTTTTATTTTTCTTACTTGTCATAACTATGTGTTATAACTAAGTTAGTTTTCTAGGTGTGTGATGAAATCTATATCACCGGATTTAAAAAGGGTTAGATTATAGTTGGGTAATTAAAGAGTTATTTGTTGAGTCATAATCTTAATGCTTTTTTTATTAACTGATCACTAATAAAATTGATTAGGTAAACTTAAAATGAACTAGACATAGGGATTTTAAGTTAAGACCTTAGTCTCAACAACCCACGATCTTCCTTAAGGATAGATAACCCTTTAATAGATTTCCTTACAGGATAGAAATATACATGTGGGGCGGGGGTAGTCATAATTGGAACTTAACCTTAATGAATCTAGGTAATTTAATTGACTAGACATATGGTTCAATTGGATTATAACTAGGTATTTGTAATTGATCATTCGAAAGAGGCTTTTACATAATTTAGTGTTCCAGATTAATAATTCAATAATTTACCCAACTATGATTTAACTACTTCATATTTTAATTGATATTAGAAAGATTCACACCCTAGATCTTTGAGTCTTTTTATTTTCCTTAGTATTTTCTTTGTCTTTTTATTTATTTAGCAAATCTACAAATCAAATCATTTCAAGCAATCAATTCACTTCTTCTTTAATTAGATATTTGTAAATAAATAGTATCAACAATTAATAACAACAGTAGGAATTAAGTCCTCGTGGGATCGATTTTTTATACTACTTGAACGATACGTGCGCTTGCGTTATACGTGTGTGTTTACGCCGGTCAGGTGCCAAGTGTGAGATTTATACTGACCATAAGAGCCTAAAATATCTTCCCACGCAGAGAGAGTTGAATTTGAGGCAGAGACGTTGGATGGAGTTCCTCAGTGACTATGATTGTACTATTAATTACCATCCGGGGAAGGCCAATGTAGTTGCTGACGCCCTCAGTAGGAAGAATGTGGGTACGCTACAATTTCTGAGAGCTAGACAAAGGATGTTTGATGAGATGGCGACGTTACGTTTGACCTTTGAGATATCTGATAAAGGAGGGCTTCTTGCTCATATAAAAGTTCGACCTACATTGCTAGATAGACTCAAAACAGTACAAGACGAGGATGAACAATGCAAGAAATGGAAAGCAGAGAGGCTGTAGTGGGGAAGGAGACTACTTTCAGTTTGAGTTCAGATGATGTATTACTTTTTGTTGACAGAGTGGTAGTACCATCTACTGGAGCTCTTAAGCAGGAAATTTTGGATGAAGCTCATAATGCCCCGTACTACATGCATCCTGGGAGTAGTACAAGATGTATCAGAATCTGAAGAAAACATACTGGTGGTCGGGAATGAAGAGAGAGATTGCTGAGTTTGTATCTCGTTGTCTGGTTTGTCAGCAGATCAAGGCAGAGCATCAGCACCCAGCTGGATTACTCCAGCCTCTACCTATACCTGAGTGGCCGTGGGAAAATATTGCGATGGATTTTGTTGTAGGGCTACCGAGAACACAAAAAGGTTACGATGCAATTTGGGTAATAGTGGATCGACTGTCTAAGTCTGCTCATTTCCTGCCGATTCGAGTAACATGGGGACCAGAGAGACTGGCAGAACTATATGTGGAACAGATTGTGCGGTTACATGGAGTACCGGTATCGATTGTATCCGATAGAGATGCCAGATTTACTTCTCATTTTTGACAGGGTTTCCAGAAGTCCATGGGGTCGAAGATTACGATGAGCACCGCATTTCACCCTCAAACTGACGGGCAGTCAGAGCGGACTATTCAAATATTGGAGGACCTACTGAGATCATGCGTTTTGACATTTGCTGGTGGATGGGTTGGTCATTTACATTTGATAGAGTTTGCCTACAACAACAGCTTTCAGGCGAGTATTGGTATGGCTCCATTTGAGGCATTATATGGGAGGAAGTGCAGGACTCCTGTTTGTTAGGGTGAGGTTGGTGAAAGGCAGATTCATGGTTCAGACCTGGTAGATATGACATCTGAGAGGATCAGGCTCATCCGAGCTAGACTGTTGGAGGTACCGAGTCGACAGAAGAGTTATGCTGACAAAAGAAGAAAGGACATTGAGTTCCAAGTGGGGGATAAAGTCTTCTTGAAAGTCTCCCCTTGGAATGGAGTATTGAGATTTGGCAGGAAATGGAAGCTAGCACCGCGTTTTATTGGCCCTTACGAGATATTAGAGAGAGTGGGCAAGGTGGCATATCGTTTGACTTTACCACCAGGGTTAGACAGGATTCACAATGTGTTTCATGTGTCAGTGCTGAAGAGGTACGTACCAGATCCTACTCACATCCTAAAGAGCCAACCGGTCGAATTACGAGAGAATTTGACTTACAAAGAAAAGCCCGTGAAGATTGTTGAACGGAAAGTACAAAAGTTGAGATCCAGACAGATCCCCCTTGTAAAGATTTGTGGACTAATCATCACATTCAAAGGCGACTTGGAAGTGGAACAGGACATGAAGGTGAAATATCCAGAACTGTTCGAGGACGAAATTTTTGTAAGGTGGGTAGATTGTAATATTCATCATTTAAATTAGTAGCATTTGTAGAATTATTGTACTACTAATTTTTCTTTAAAAAAAATACAACACACCACCCACTAAACCTAATTCACCCACTAACCCCACTACAAATCCCATTACCTAAACCTAACTTCCCATTATTTATAAACTAAATCATTTTATTAAGTGTGGTTTACAAATTGAAGGGACAGAGAATTGAAGGCAGAGAATTGGCAGATTTTCGAGAGAGTTTGTGAGCAATTTGGAGTGTTCTAGAGAGAGAAACCGAGAGCAGTTTTAAGAGTAATTCTAGAGAGAGAAAGAGTTGTTGACAGATAAGGAAGTGGCTTTTCGTCATCATCCGATCATCTTCTCCGGCGAGTGACCACTCCAGGAGAATCCCTTCACCGAGACGAAGCCAACGCCGCCGGTCCGATCACCTGAAACCTCTGCACGAGCCTTCACGCGCTCCCACGCGCCGCCACTCCATCGCTCCACACACCACCGTGCGTGATCGACACCTCCCGGACCAGAATCTTCGCCTTGTCGAGATACGTGGGTTAGACACCTCATTTGCCCAATTCGGACCTTCGGTTGTCGTGAAACGAGCCTAGAACGAGAGTTATCGGTGTTCGATCATTCGTCGGTAATCGTCGAGAATCAGCCATTTCCAGCGCTGCCGTTGTGATCCTAGTGACGTGTACTGTCCGTGGACCACCTCGTTCTGAAATTCTAAATTCATTGGAGCTCGGTACGTTATGTTTACAGTTTTAGGGGTGTAATTGTAAGATTTTGAAAGCTTTGGACTTATTCGTAATTTTGGCATGTTTAGGGAACCAAATGAGTAAATTCTGATTTTTAGAGAGTAATATGAGATAATTGGAAGTTTTCGGACTAAATTGATAATATTGTAGAGTTTTGGGGTTAAATTACAAATTTGGAAAGTTTAGGGGTAAAATCATAATTTTAGTAAAATATAGGGACCTGATCGTAATTTTACACTTTTTCCAGATATTAGCAAGGACATATAGCTATAGAGAGTTTTACGTGGATTGAGGTAAGTATAAAGCATGATGATTCTCTTAACATAAATGTTTGTTGATTGATGTTTGATATGTGAGTGACGTAATATAATATGGATAAATATTTATATATGTGTGTTGGAAAATTGAACGAAAAATTGGTAGCATGAGAACATAAATGGTGAATACTAATTTGAGATATAATTTGTATATTTGTAACATGAACTGAAGTATTGAGTACTATGTGATTTTGAGATGAGTTGATGGGTGAAATGAGATGAGATGGTTGTACTGGATGCTGTGTGAGATTGTTGTTATGCTTCCGGATTTAGTATGATAATGGTCGGATATGCGAGATTATGCGAGTTTATGCGGGATTAGCAGAGGCGTGTGGTTCAATCCCCCTCTTGCACATTATGCGGGATTATATGGTGGGAAACGTTGGGGGTAAGAGAGGGACTCTCCCAATGGTTTCAATCCATTATTATACCGAATCCGGATAGCAAACCATGTTTGATTGAGATGTGTTGTTATGAGTATATCCTGCCTGAGACAGTTGTTATATATCTTAACTGTTATTTCATATATTAATTATCATTTGTATATTTTTGTTGGTGAAGTCATGTTGAGTGTATGAGTGTTTTTACTTACTGAGCTCTTTAAGCTCACCCCCCTTTTCCCAACCATCCCAGGTAGCTCGCTAGCGCAGCAGTAGTAGTAGTAGTACCAGTACCAGGAATTTTTTTCGTTTGCCATATCTATCAGTTGGGTTGGTCCAGACATTTCTATTGGCTAATAAGATAGGATATTTAGAAGAACTTTCATGTTTCAAACACTTTTTGGTGTAAACATTTATTTGGGTTTTTATTGGATGTAATTCTATAGAACAATATATATCTCTTGTAAACTTTTGATCCAGTTGCATGACATGTAGATGCTCGAGCTGAAATGGTTTTTCGGACCCCTTTCTAGGGTTGGACCCGCTCTAGGGAGGGGGTCGTGACAATGATTCTCTCAATTTCCTCAGGAACTTGCTGAACGGATAATATATTTTGTCAGTGAACTGAACAGATTAATCAAACTCAAATGCATTTAAAGTGAGGACCACACCGCAAATAGAAAAAACAAGTCTCAGATACATAAAAAATAAAATATAACACTGACCACCAACTTCAGTTCCCACACTAAGCTATAATTTTAGTTCCTAGAAATTCAAAGGATCAATGCCACCTAACTGCCCCAAATAAGTAAAGACAAAGACTTGTGGAAAAAAGAATGAGCAAGTTCAAGGCATGTCAGGGAAAAATAGCTTGTAACAGGTAAAGTATTGATTATGCTTTCAGTATACAACTTACAACCTACAACCTACAACCTACAACCTACAACCTACAAACTTTAAATGGTTAAATAATTCAAACCTCTTAGGCTCACAGCTTAATAAGTTAATTCAATTTTCTATTCCACACTTGCAGATCAAGTCCTAACTTTACTGTTGTGATTAAACACACACTATAGAGAAGAAATGAGAGAAAAATTTCATTTATTTCACACAAATAAAGAATTACAAGCTTAAACCTAAAGCTTTACAAAAACTCTCAAACTCTCTCTATAACACACTCACTTATGAGTTCTGGGATGCCTTACAATGAACCTGGGAGCTCCTTTTTATAATGCCAAACCGCGTGCTACAGTAACACGCGGTTTGGGCAGTTGGCAACTTTGCCAACTTGCAGATCTTGCATGAAGCAGCTGGCAGCATGCTTTCGGTGCTTGTGCTTGCCAGCTGCTTCATGCTGTCTTCCAACAAATCTCCCCCTCGGTGAAGATTTCCCAAAATCTGAGCCGACCATCAATCATCCAAACCCGGATCCTCCAAAGGATCCTCCCCTGGCTGCATCTGAGTGACTGCCTACGTACCCTGAGATGGGATCAAGCCAATCGTAGTTCTCTGTATCTCCCCACTCTGTCTATGTGGAGAGTTTTGTTATCCCGGCTATGGCACGACAGATTTCAAGCTTCTCCTTCGGTAAAACCTTCGTGAACATATCGGCACCGTTGTCGTCGGTGTGAATTTTCCTGAGTTGTATCAGCCTTGAGCTCAGGACATCCCGTATCCAATGATACCTTACATCGATATGTTTTGACCTCGAGTGAAATGTCGAATTTTTACCGAGATAGATAGCACTCTGGCTATCGCAGTACATAGTGTACTTCTCCTGCTTGAAACCCAATTCCTGGACGAATGTCTTCATCCACAGCAATTCCTTGCAAGCTTCTGTCATTGCAATGAATTCTGCCTCTGTTGTAGAAAGTGAAACACATCTCTGCAACCTCGACTTCCATGCCACAGCTCCTCCTGAGAGAGTAATCAGATACCCCGAAGTAGACTTTCGGGTATCCACATCTCCTGCCATATCTGAATCGATGTAGCCTATCAACACTGGCTTGTCGCTGCTTCCAAAACATAACCTCATCTTGGATGTGCCTCGTAGATACCGCATAATCCATTTGACGGCGTTCCAGTGTTCTTTTCCTGGGTTTGACATAAACCTGCTGACCAATCCAACTGCGTGTGCTAAGTCTGGCCTCGTCCACACCATGGCATACATTAGACTTCCCACTGCTGAGGTGTATGGAACCTGTTTCATTTCCTCCTTCTTTATCTCAGTAGAGGGACTCTGTTGTGTACTCAATCTAAAGTGGGTAGCAAGAGGAGTGCTAACCGCTTTAGCCTTGTCCATCTGGAATCTTTGAAGTACCTTCTCGATGTACTCCTCATGTGACAAGTATAACTTCCTGGCTTTCCGATCACGTCTGATCCTGATGCCAAGAATCTGCTTAGCTGGCCCCAAGTCTTTTATCTCAAAAGACTTACTCAGTTGCTGCTTCAAATTATCAATCCTCGATTGATAATTTGACAACTATCAACATATCATCTACATATAACAGTAAGATGATAAAGTCATCGTCAGAAAACTTCTGAACGAAAACACAATGGTCTGAAGTGGTCTTCTTGTATCTCTGCTCCCCCATAACTGACTCAAACTTCATGTACCACTGTCTCGGTGCCTGTTTCAAACCGTAGAGGCTTTTCCTGAGTCTGCACACATAGTCCTCTTTCCCGCTGACTCTGAAGCCTTCTGGTTGCTCCATGTAAATTTCTTCTTCCAGATCTCCGTGAAGAAATGCGGTCTTGACATCCATCTGCTCAACTTCCAGGTCGAGGCTTGCTGCCAAGCTGAGTACTACTCTGATGGATGACATCTTCACAACTGGAGAGAAGATTTCATCGAAGTCAATGCCTTCCTCTGATTGAATCCCTTGACGACTAATCTGGCTTTGTACCGGGGTTGTGAAGTATGCTCATGTTGCTTCACCCTGTACACCATTTGTTCTTCAAAGCCCGTTTGCCTTTTGGCAAGTTCACCAACTCAAAAGTGTGATTGTTGACCGGCGTAATCAGACACGTTTTAACGCAAGCGCACGTATCGTTCAAGTAGTATAAAAAGATATCGATCCCACGAGGACTTATTACCTAATCTATTAATTTTATGAGGTCAAGTTATTACTAATATCTAACAAGTTGTTTGATTGTTTAGAAAAGATGATGATTGTAAATTTAAAACAAGTAAAAGAAATTGAGAGTAGATTAAAGAGAATTAAAACTATCTAGGGTTGTGAATTTTTCCAATATTTATTAAATGATGAAGTAGTTAAATCATAGTTGGGTAAAATATTGAGTTATTAATCTGGAATACTAAATTATGTAAAAGCCTCTTTCGAACGATCATTTACAAATACCTAGAATAATCAAATTGAACCATATGGCTATGTCAATTAAATTACCTAGATTCATTAAGATTGAATTCCAATTATGATTACCCCCGCCCAACAGGTATATTCCTATCCTGTAAGGAAATCTATTAAAGGTTTATCTATCCTTAAAGAAGATCGTAGGTTGTTGAGTATAAGGTCTTTAAACTTAAAATCCCTATGTCTAGTTCATTTTAAGTTTTATCTAATCAATTTTATTAATGGCCAGTTAATAAAAAGGCATTAAGATTATGACTCAACAAATAACTCTTTAAATTACCCAAACTATAATCTAACTCTTTTTAAAACCGTGATATTAGATTTTATCACAACCCTAGATATTTTACTTAGTTACAACACATAGCTAAAATTGATAAAAACTTAAAAGACATAAAGTGAAATTGCTGAAAAGTAATTGTAGAATAATAATTTGCAATAAAATGAAATGAAATGCTAAGGCAAAAGGAATCAACTTCTACTATTTACTATTTAGATATCTCCCAAAAATATAATATATAATCTTGTGATATTTTTAAACCAACCGTCCAGAATGGCAGTATCCTCATTAAGTCAATATTCAAATATACCAGCCATAAGGCGGAACAGAAAAATAAATTTAACCAACCGTCCAGAATGGCGGTATCCTCATTAAGTCAATATTAACCAGTTTAAATTGATTTACCAACCGTCCAGTATGGCGGTATCCTTTATTAATTCAGATTTTAAATAGTTTATATATTATATTTTAAGGGAGATTAATCTAAATAGCAAAAGTAAAAGTATTACCTTATTACCTCAGCATAGAGAAGTTACCCCCTCATGAATGAATGAAACTACTATTTATATAAGAAAATTACTACTACAAACGTAAATAAAACTGAACAAAAAAAACTAAAGAAGAGAACTCTCAATTTTATATATGAAATTTCAGAGGAAGAGGTACATTTGAAACTAAAAATTCGAAATCTATTTATAGGCAAAAAAATCTAAAATTTTATTATTATTTTTTTGATTTTTTTGATTTTATTATTTTTTTGATTTTTATTTTTTATTATTATTTTTTCTGGATCGCTGAAATTTCGACACGTGGCATGGTGTGCTAAAAAGACGGCTCGTTGAATCTTTGACACGTGGCAGATGCCCAAAATTACCAAAATACCCTTTGCGTCGGGATGTCCAAAATTACCAAAATATTCCTTTTGCCAAATTTCACAGTTTTGCTCCAAATCACCTCCAGAATGTCTTGAAATTTTATTTCGGTGTCGGGACAAAATTACCAAAATACCCTTTGTGTCGGGACGCCCAAAATTACCAAAATACCCTTTTTGCCAAATTTCACCAAATTTCACAGTTTTGCTCCAAATCACCTCTAGAATGTCATGAAACTTTATTTATCTACAAAATAACACAAAACACATCAAAATATTCACAAAACTCAAGAAACTATACAAAATATTAAGTTAAATGAGTGGGAAATAGTGATAGTTTTACCACTCATCATACACCCAAACCTAACATTTTGCTAGTCCTCGAGCAAAATAAAAAAAACATAATAAAATTTAACTAAGCCACTTTCGTAGGGATCACGATTGCATTTAGCATATGCAACAAGCCTTTAAACCCCTAGGTGTCCCTAGTGGACGAGTTGTAGTCTCGTGAGGGTTTACAGCAATGATACCCACAAACATTTTACAAAAGTAAAAAGGTAGTGAAACTAATGCACACAAAAGTAAAAAGACAAGAGAAAAGAGAATAAAGAAGTTAGTGACTAATTAGATGAAACTTTTACTCCAAGTTTACTAATTGTTTTGTTTCATTCTAAATTACAGAATAAGTAAATTCTCCGATTATATTTACCACTCTTCATATATTTAACTAACAAAGTATTATTCAACTCATTTTTGCCCACAACAGTCATAAGTGCATTTGATAAGAGAGTAATATTTTTGTCCTAAAGTTTTATCAGATTTCACATCTTTTGTAGTAATGGAATAATTTTTCTGATTTTTTTTATTTTTTTCTTTGATTTTTTTATTTTGACTTTTTATTTATATACAATACCTTCCGTCTATGTAACGAGTTTTGGGTCGGTGGCTCCCAAACCAGTTGGCTTTAGGGCACCAGGTGTTAAGACACCCCTACGGACTTAATTACTCAAACTTCAGATATATATATATATATATATATATATATATATATATATATATATATATATATATCTATATATATATTTATTTATTTATTTATTTTTCATCATTTTTGATCCATGTAGCGAGCTTTGGGTCAATGACTCCCAAACCAGTTGGTTTTAGGGCACTAGGTATTAAAACACCCTTACAGACTTAATAACTCGGATCTCAGATGAAATTTTTATTTTTTTTTTTTATTATTTTTTTTTTATATTCCATCACTTTTTGAGATGCTTTCTCCAATTAAACTATAGCACTGAATATTACAATCTTTTCAATTTTAGCTCATGTCAGTATGTTACCATGAATGTTGATAATATCTGCTAACTAAGCATATGAAGATCTATTTAAGTCAGTTTTTATGGAGAATTTACAAATTAAATAATTCAAAATGAAATAAACAAAAATTAACTTGTTTCGAAAAATGGGTTTGAAATACGTCTCAGGAGTGGAAATTCCTTACACAGCTATTTCTTACCAATTCCATCTTTTTAGTCAACATAAAAATTCAAAACCATTAACATAAAGAAATAATTACTACTGGTCATGGTGTGTGACTAACTGTCGAATGGACTTCCCGTTGTAGATTCCCCAGAGGGAAGGTGGAGCGAGGCTCTCTTAAATACCCAAGCCTCTTAGGCTCTTATCGCTTGGTGTCAGGAATAAACAACGAGTCCTCCAAACTAGTCTATCACAACAAGCTATGAGGGAATGATTATCTAGGTGCCTTCACAGCTTTTCCTTACAAAGAGATAGTAAGTGAAGAAAGACACCAAACCATCATCTAGCTTTAAATATGCCCTTTTTTCTTTTTTGTTTTTTTTTTTTTTGAAAATTTTTTAATTTTTTTTTTGTATTTTTCGAAAAATTTTGGACTAAAAATAAAAACGCAATAAAAATAAGATACTATTAACTATTCCTCACATCTAGCTTTAAATATGCCATTTTTTCTTTTTTTTTTTTTTTTTGAAAATTTTTTAATTTTTTTTTTGTATTTTTCGAAAAATTTTGGACTAAAAATAAAAACGCAATAAAAATAAGATACTATTAACTATTCCTCACCCCCAAACCTAAATGAGACATTGTCCCCAATGTATTAAACAGTAGAAGAAGAGTTTAGAAGATAGTACCTGGTTGGCTGAAAATCTACGAAAAATTACCGATTAAGATCTATGTCCAATTTGCGCTTCTTACCACGATCGTTGTCTGACCAGTCCAACTTGGAGAGAATGGGGTCGATTTTTGGTTCAAAGGCTAGGATTTGGTCAATCAATTCTTCGGCCTTTGTAGCAGTCAGGAAAATCTCATCCACTGATTTCGTGACGAACTCATGCCTCTTTGCTTCCGCAAGGAAAACAAACAGAAAGTCGAAGAAATGCTCGATGTTTAGTAACCCAATGGGCTTCCGATGAATATTTAAGTGCGCCCATGATGCTACTGTGAACATTTCTTCAAATGTTCCAAGTCCTCCTGGTAATGCAATAAATGCATCTGCTGTATTGATCATTTCTTGGATTTGTTCGGACATACCTGATACGATGCGTTCATCTCCGTTTGTGGGCCCGATTAAGTGTTCGTCTGCCAAAGGTTTTGGAATGATTCCCAAAACATGACCGCCACTTTCCTGAACGGCATTTGAAATACTTCCCATTAATCCACAATTACCACCGCCATATACTAGGTGCATATTTCGTTCTGCTATGACTCTCCCCAATTCCTTCGCAGCCTCAATGAACTCTGGTTTATTACCAGAATTGGATCCACAGAAAACGCAAATTCGCTTGAATCTCTGTTGTGATGTTGCTTCCATTTTCTCTCTCTTTTTTTTTGAATTTGTATTTGGATGTGTCAAAGAGAGAAATGACGGGCTGAATTTATAGAACCTGAAACGGGTGAGTAATAATTGCACTTGTATCTGTCAAATGACAATTATTAGATGAACGTTAAAATAAATCATGAAAAATCAAAAAGTATAGATCTTGTCGGCGAAAATAAAGATAAAAATACAAAAGAAAAGCAAATCAAAGCAATTATTAAGGCAACGGAATTGTGTACTCAATACGTCACTCTCTATTATAAATTCATGAGGATGCGTCTCAAGAATTCATTCCTTACTCAGCCATCACTCATGATTTATCTTTCATCTTTGCAACCTCCAAACACCATTCCTTCTGTCTTAAAATGCTCCGTTTATGTTTTTCCCTATAAAAATAACACAAAAAGTTAACAACTCTACAACATGTATACACAAAATATAGAAATTATAACAAATTGCATGGGTTGCCTCCCTGCTAGCGCTAAGTTTAAAGTCGTCAGCTAGACGTGACTTCTCGAACGTTATGCTGAATCTGAAAGTGTGACACTTTCTTTTTGTCGCTCCAACTGTTCTCCCCAATAGTGCTTGACACGTTTGTTTTTAACCTTGAATGTTTTACCGGAGTCAGAATCATGTATCTTAACGGCTCTGTCTGGTAAAACCTTAGTGATTAGGAATGGTCCTGACCACCGTGATTTTGATTTCCATGAGAAGAATTTTACCCTTGATTTGTTTAACAGTATCTTCTGCCCTGGTTCCAGTTGTATGCGCACTAACTTTTCATCATGTCTTTTCCTAGCCTTTTCTTTGTACAATTTGGCATTCTCAAAAGGCTGAATGTAAAATTCCTCCAATTCATTGAACTGGTGGAACTGTTTCTCTTCTGTTGCTTGTGGTGCAAGAGTTGGCTTTAGTGCACAAAACGCTTTATCACCAGTCTCCACAGGTAGTGGACATGTTTCAAGTTTGTCAGTAGAACTTTGCTTTGCGTCAGAGTTCTGGATGGTACTGTGTATCACATCGAGTCTGAAATATTCTTCCTTCTTTTCATCATCTGGGAAATTCATGGCTTTGAAAACATTGAATGTCACTTCTTGGTCTTGTACCCTCATGGTTAATTCTCCTTTTTGTACATCAATAATGGTCCGACCTGTAGCCAAGAATGGTCTCCTGAGAATGATCGGCACATCTGCATCTTCCACCATGTCAAGGACAATAAAATCTGCTGGAAAAATGAATTTATCAACTTTGACCAGCACATTTTCAACTACACCTCTTGGAAATACGAGCGTTCTATCAGCAAGTTGCAGTGAGACTGAGGTAGGCATTGCTTCTCCAATTTGCAGTTTCCTGTAAATAGAAAAAGGCATTAAATTAACACTTGCACCTAAATCACATAAAGCCTTACCGAAGTTATGTTCTCCTATGATGCAATGAATGGTGAAACTTCCAGGATCCTTCAACTTTGGGGGAAGTTTTCTCTGAATGATAACGCTGCATTCTTCTGATAATGCTACTGTCTCATAATCTCCCAATCTCCGTTTTCGTGAAAGAATGTCTTTCATAAATTTGACATAGCTGGGCATTTGTTCCAAGGCTTCTGCAAATGGAATGTTGATGTGCAGCTTTTTGAACACCTCCAGGAATCGAGCAAAATGCTTGTCCAGTTTGTTTTTCTGAAGACGCTGAGGAAAAGGTGGAGGTGGAGTGATATGTTCTTTTTTCTTTGCTTCTTTTTCCTTTGCTTCTTTTTCCTCCATCTGTTGTTCTGCTTCTTTTGGAACATCTTCAATGGTTGCCTTGATTCCAACATCTTTGTTGATTTCAGTACCGCTTTTTAACATAATGGCATGACACTGCTCCTTCCCCATGTTCCTTGGATTTGGTTCTGTGTTGCTGGGAAGATTTCCTGATGGTCTGTAACTCTGAGCATTGGCCAGTTGTCCAATTTGATTCTCCAGTGCTTTGATGGAAGTAGATTGGCTTTGAAACATAGCATCATATGCTGCTTGTTGTTTTTTGAACATCTCTGCAATCCAATCTTTCATTTCTGGGTCTTTTTCAAACTCCTGGCTTTTGTTCTGTTGCTGGAATCCAGGTGGTGGATAGTTCTTTTGCCCTGAATTGTTGCTCCATGAGAAATTGGGATGATTCCTCCACCCTGGATTGTAGGTGTTGGAATATGGATTGTTCTCCTGTCTGTTGAAATTGTTGACATAATTCACCGTTTCTTCAAGTTGATTTTGTTCTGGTGCTTCTACATATGGTGAATTTGTGGTTCCAATGTTGCTTTGCATGCCAAGAGTCTCCATGAATTTGCATATTTGATCCAGTTTGGTACTGACTGCTGAATTGGCTCCAACTTCATAAATTCCAGTAATTCGTTGAATCATGCTCCTTTCTGTTGGCCACAAGGAATTGTTGTTGGCCATTTCTTCGATTAGGTCCCAAGCTTGATCTTCTCCTTTTGCCATTAATGCTCCTCCAGCAGCAGCATCAATTGTGGTTCTCATTATTCCAGAAAGTCCATTATAGAATGTTTGGACTTGAAGCCATTTTGGAATCTCATGGTGAGGACATTTCCGGAGCAAATCTTTGTACCTTTCCCAAGCTTCGTAGAGAGTTTCAGATTCTTGTTGTACAAAGGATGTGATGTCATTCCTCAGCTTTCCAGTTCTAGCTGGTGGAAAGTACTTTGCAAGAAATTTGGTGGCTAAAGTGTTCCAAGTTCTGATAGAACCTGCTGGAAGTGAATGTAGCCAAGCTTTAGCTCTGTCCTTCAAGGAGTATGGAAATACACGCAGTCTCATTGCTTCTTCAGCTTCTCGGTTGTAATTGAAAGTGCCGCAAACTTCCAGGAAGTTGCTGATGTGGGTATTAGGATCTTCGATTGCTTTTCCCCCAAATTGCACTGATTGCTGAATCATCTGAACGCAAGTTTTAATGTCGCCTGCATTTGCTGGTAAAGGAGGAAGTACAATACATGAAATGAGGCCATCTACCACCGGAATGGTTCTGTCTCGAATGGGAATTGGTTGTGCAATCTTCAAAGGTTCAGGTTCCATGTTAACAATTGCTTCTTGGCTTTGTCGCCTTTCCCTTCTCAACTGTCTGATGGTTCTTTCAATTTCTGGGTCAAGCGGTCGTAGTTCAAAGCTTCTGGTTCGTCTCATTAAGATTCTGATAACCTGAAACACAATAAAACGAAAATAATAAGTAAAAAGAAAATTAGATACAAGTAACGTATCTAACCCCTAAACTAATAGTAAAAGATAAAGAAGTCCCCGGCAACGGCGCCAAAAACTTGACCGGCGTAATCACACACGTTTTAACGCAAGCGCACGTATCGTTCAAGTAGTATAAAAAGATATCGATCCCACGAGGACTTATTACATAATCTATTAATTTTATGAGGTCAAGTTATTACTAATATCTAACAAGTTGTTTGATTGTTTAGAAAAGATGATGATTGTAAATTTAAAACAAGTAAAAGAAATTGAGAGTAGATTAAAGAGAATTAAAACTATCTAGGGTTGTGAATTTTTCCAATAATTATTAAATGATGAAGTAGTTAAATCATAGTTGGGTAAAATATTGAGTTATTAATCTGGAATACTAAATTATGTAAAAGCCTCTTTCGAACGATCATTTACAAATACCTAGAATAATCAAATTGAACCATATGGCTATGTCAATTAAATTACCTAGATTCATTAAGATTGAATTCCAATTATGATTACCCCCCGCCCAACAGGTATATTTCTATCCTGTAAGGAAATCTATTAAAGGTTTATCTATCCTTAAAGAAGATCGTAGGTTGTTGAGTATAAGGTCTTTAAACTTAAAATCCCTATGTCTAGTTCATTTTAAGTTTTATCTAATCAATTTTATTAATGGCCAGTTAATAAAAAGGCATTAAGATTATGACTCAACAAATAACTCTTTAAATTACCCAAACTATAATCTAACTCTTTTTAAAACCGTGATATTAGATTTTATCACAACCCTAGATATTTTACTTAGTTACAACACATAGCTAAAATTGATAAAAACTTAAAAGACATAAAGTGAAATTGCTGAAAAGTAATTGTAGAATAATAATTTGCAATAAAATGAAATGAAATGCTAAGGCAAAAGGAATCAACTTCTACTATTTACTATTTAGATATCTCCCAAAAATATAATATATAATCTTGTGATATTTTTAAACCAACCGTCCAGAATGGCGGTATCCTCATTAAGTCAATATTCAAATATACCAGCCATAAGGCGGAACAGAAAAATAAATTTAACCAACCGTCCAGAATGGCGGTATCCTCATTAAGTCAATATTAACCAGTTTAAATTGATTTACCAACCGTCCAGTATGGCGGTATCCTTTATTAATTCAGATTTTAAATAGTTTATATATTATATTTTAAGGGAGATTAATCTAAATAGCAAAAGTAAAAGTATTACCTTATTACCTCAGCATAGAGAAGTTACCCCCTCATGAATGAATGAAACTCTATTTATATAAGAAAATTACTACTACAAACGTAAATAAAACTGAACAAAAGAAACTAAAGAAGAGAACTCTCAATTTTATATATGAAATTTCAGAGGAAGAGGTACATTTGAAACTAAAAATTCGAAATCTATTTATAGGCAAAAAAATCTAAAATTTTATTATTATTTTTTTGATTTTATTATTTTTTTGATTTTTATTTTTTTATTATTATTTTTTCTGGATCGCTGAAATTTCGACACGTGGCATGGTGTGCTAAAAAGACGGCTCGTTGAATCTTTGACACGTGGCAGATGCCCAAAATTACCAAAATACCCTTTGCGTCGGGATGTCCAAAATTACCAAAATATTCCTTTTGCCAAATTTCACAGTTTTGCTCCAAATCACCTCCAGAATGTCTTGAAATTTTATTTCGGTGTCGGGACAAAATTACCAAAATACCCTTTGTGTCGGGACGCCAAAATTACCAAAATACCATTTTTGCCAAATTTCACCAAATTTCACAGTTTTGCTCCAAATCACCTCTAGAATGTCATGAAACTTTATTTATCTACAAAATAACACAAAACACATCAAAATATTCACAAAACTCAAGAAACTATACAAAATATTAAGTTAAATGAGTGGGAAATAGTGATAGTTTTACCACTCATCAATTGTCATGCAGCGATTTAATCTCATCTTGCATGGCTTCCTCCCACTTTTCTTTTTCTTATGTTTCCACAGCCTCCTTGTAGCTTTCGGGTTCTCCCCCGTCAGTAAGCAGCACATACTCATATGCAGAGTATCTGGTTGAAGGTCGCCTCTCTCTGTCAGACCTTCTATGTGGAACTGTTGGTGTAGCTTCTGGTACTGGTGGTTGATCATGATCATCATTTCTGGGAGCTTTATCACATGTACCCTCCTGTCTGGGAACCTCATCTTTAACTCGTACTGGCACCGGTGTCTGAGGTTCTGGATTCACATCTCTATATTGTTGGGGCATTGTCTTCATCTCCTTTCTGATATCTTCTATGGTCTGGTCTACAACAAAGACAACATCTCGGCTCCTGACGATCTTCTTTTACACAGGATCATACAATTTGTAGCTGAAATCATCCTGACCATAGCCAATAAAGACACACTGTCGCGTCTTTGCATCAAGCTTGGATCTCTCGTCCTTTGGGATGTGTACAAAAGCTTTACACCCAAAGACATGCAAGTGTTCGTATGACACTTCTTTACCTGTCCAAGCTTGGTTAGGAACATTACCTTTCAGTGCAACCGCTGGGGACATATTTAAAACATGTACTGCTGTGTTGAGTGTCTCCCCCCAAAATATCTTCGGCAGCTTGGCTTGTGACAGCAAGCTCCTGACTCTTTCACACAAGGTTCTGTTCATCCTCTCAGCTAGGCCATTCAGCTGAGGTGTCTTTGGAGGTGTCGTTTGATGTCTGATTCCTTGCGTCTTGCAGTACTGATCAAACAGACCTCTGTATTCTCCACCATTATCTGTTCTGATGCACTTCAGTTTCTTACCGGTTTCTCTCTCCACCAAAGCATGAAACTCCTTGAACACTCCAAGCACTTGATCTTTTCTCTTCAAGGTGTATGCTCAGGTCTTCCTTGAATGATCATCAATGAATGTCACAAAATACAGTGACCCTCCGAGTGTTCGTGTCTGGGATGTGCTTGACTCCCTTCAATACTAGCCTTGTCCCGTTCTCTATTTCAGGGCAGATGTCTCCAATACCGACGGCTTTGGACTGTCCGTCATTCCCCATCCTTACAGCACCGTAGTCCCCTGATGTGTAAGATGAAAAGAAGTCTCTGCGAGATGTGGCGTGTATGGATGCGCCACTATCTATTACCCAACTGGTCTCGTGGCTGGTAAGATTCACAACATCTTCTTCATATATAATATGAAATTCTTTGGAGGTTTTGTCGGTGGTAGTAGTAACTCTCTCTTGATTAGAGTCACCATCTCTTCTGGACTGCTCGTTCTTCAGTTTGTAGCAATCTCTCTTTATATGGCCTTTCTTTTTACAGTGATAGCACTCAATATCCCTCATTCTTGATTTCCCCCGGTTCTTGTCTGATCTCCCTAGGCCTCGGCTTTTACTCCTCCCCCTTCTGGTGTTCTTCTCCGTCACTAGAGCTTCTGAGGTTGAGGTTGATGCTGACTCCTGCATTCTCGTCCTCTTTTCTTCCTCGAAGATCCTGGTTTTTGCCATCTCCATAGTGACTTTCCCATCTGCGGCTGAATTGATCACCGTAGATCTGAACGTTTCCCAAGATTCTGGTAACGTATTAAGGAGTATTAAGCCATTTACCTCATCACCGAAGTCTATGCCTAATCCAGACAGTTCTTTCATTGTGCCGAGGAAATCGTTGATATGGTCCGCCACAGCTGTAACTTCCTGGTATTTCAAACCCATCATCTTCTTGATGTAGTACAGCTTGTTGTTGCCAGTCTTTGCTCGGAAAAGCTCCTCCAGCTTTCTCCATAAAACACGTGCATTTGCATCTTCACTAACATGGTTCACAATACTGTCGTCGATCCACTGACGGATAGTACTGCATGTTTTCTGGTGAAGATTAGCCCACTTCTCATCGGTCATTCCTGCTGGTTTCTCCTCCAGAAATACCGATCCATCATAGTCCTTCACATACAGAAGGTCTTTCATCCTTCATCTCCATGTGAAATAGTTTGTACTGGTTAACAAAACCATTTTTCCGTTGCCCCCTTCCATCACAAAAAAATTCTAAGCAGAATTTCAAAAAACGAACCTCACCGTTACGTCCGGAATGGTCGAAAATGGTGGAAATGACACTTCGTTTGTCAAAATCCGACACAGGGACCAAATTGCAAATTTCAGAAATTACAGAGGTCAAAGTGCAATTTCCAAAAGTTCAGGGGCCAATGTGCAATTACGGAAAAGTTCAGGGACTAAATTATAATTTACAAAAAGTTTAGGGACTAAATTGTAAATTTCTGAAAGTTTAGGGGCTAAATTGTAATTTCCAGAAAGTATAGGGACCTATCTGAAATTTACCAGGCACCGCTGACGTGGCAGATCTGCTGACGTGTCAGACACGTGTCGCTGACGTGGCTGCCGACTGGGTTACCGACGTGGACTGCTGACTGGGCTGCTGACTGTGCAGGGTTGCTGACGTGTCGATGACTGGACTACTGACGTGGCGCTGACTGGGCGCTGACTGGGCGAGACGTGGCGGATGACGTGGTCGTCTTCTTCCTTGAGCAGCGCGTGGGCGCGTGGAGCGCGTGAATCGTCCTCTGACCGGCGCGTGGCGCGCGTGCGGCTTCGTCCGGGCTCCGTTCTCTCGCCGGAAAATATGGTCGTGCTCGTCTCGCCGTGAAGAGTCTGATGGTATGCTCAAAATCGATTTTTGACAACTTTTGTCGGAACCGACTTTCCGAACCGAATCTCTGTTACCGAGTTTCGGGATCCCTCCGTGGAACCGTAGCTCCTGATACCACTTGTTGTGATTAAACACACACTATAGAGAAGAAATGAGAGAAATTTCCTTTATTTCACACAAACAAAGAATTACAAGCTTAAACCTAAAGCTTTACAAAAACTCTCTCAAACTCTCTCTATAACACACTCACTTATGAGTTCTAGGATGCCTTACAATGGTCCTGGGAGCTCCTTTTTATAATGCCAAACCGCGTGCTACAGTAACACGCGGTTTGGGCAGTTGGCAACTTTGCCAACTTGCAGATCTTGCATGAAGCAGCTGGCAGCATGCTTTCGGTGCTTGTGCTTGCCAGCTGCTTCATGCTGTCTTCCAACATTTACGGATGTTCAAAATTAAAGTAACTGCCACGTAGGATTAAATAATCATATTTCTTATAGTAAATCAATGAGTAAACATTTTCTGCAAGAAGGCATATAGACATAAATACACAACCCCCAAAAAATGGAAACAATAAAAGATAGTCCTGCTTTTTAGAACTGAAATGTCTGTTGTTAAGATTTAGTACTGAAAATTAACAATCAAAATAGGAATCACACCACAACAACAGAATAGTTGAAAGAGATCCATGATCCATCTAATAAGTTATAAAACACCTAGGTCAATAAACCATCGAGAGAGCATTAAAGTAAGCATTACCTCAATGAGTTCTGCTCCTCCCCATGGGAGACAAGACAAGATGCAAGTTACATAAAAGTCAGCACTTGCTTGCCAAGAAGGATTTCCTTTCTCCTCATCCACTGTAGTGGCAGCTGATGATAATAAAGTTTCAAAGACAACAACCAGAGAAGAAGGCTGGAGAACTTTGCTGCACATCTATATGACAATAGTAGAGGAATAAATTTTAAAACCTTCCTTGAAATTAAAAGGAAAATTTATAGAGACTGCACACAAGTGAAGCCTTGGGAGTTAAGATCTCCATGTGATATTCCCAAACTTCATATATAAACTTCCCAAACATGCGTAATATTAATGCATTAGATTAAAGTACCTAAATCTAAGCATGTCATATAACCTAGGTGGTAACGCCCTGTAAGCATCATTCAAGAGGCCTGCTTAAAACCCCCTATCTTTATCCAATAACCTAATATCACAGGTAACAGTGCATGTAAAACATAATAATACATCAGTAAGGGAACACTTCGACAACTGAGTATATATCTCAAACTATCTCGTTTGCCATTTCTTCCAAGAAATATTTCTTTACACATGCATAACTTACATCTTGACAGATTAAAGGTTATATAACTAACATTGCTAATAAGGGAATAAATGAAGAATTATGATGTCTTCCGGCCAAGGAGTGTCAAAATATGTTAACTATCAAGAACAAAGACACAAGTGTAAGTGCATGTTTTGTATGGCTTCTCTACTGGTCAAAAGTGCTTCTTCTTAATCCCAAAAAACTCTTTTTAAATTTTTAGTGGTGTATGGTAGTATTTTGAATAGAGTTTTTGGGATTAAAAAGGTTATTTTCCCTCTACCAGCAAAAGCTCAAAATTTGGGCTTTTGGGAGATAGAGGTCATAAGGTTTTTTTAAAGAATTAAATTGTCTAGATTACATTTATTCTGTTTCACACAATTATTTCATTACAAATCTTTAAAAAACTTGTCCACTAAAATAATTTTACAATTTTTAGTAGAAGCTCTCATTGACAACCAAACAGTTAATTTTTTTCATATCTCTACTTCTAAAAGCTCTACTAGTAGAAACTCTACTTCAAGAGGCTCTATTTGAAAAGTTATAGCAAGGGACCCTAAGTCCCTAACTATATAAAAAATCTGGTTGTAAATCAACGATAGCAAACACAAACTCATTGTCTAATGTCCTCTGTCCTCTCTAGACTCTAACTTAAACAACCGTTACAACATATACAAACCAGTCCTAAATGACCAAATAGCATCAAATTCATACATACCATGACAGTCAAAAATCGCATCAAAATACGAATGCGGTCGCAGTTTCCAGAGTCTAAAGCATCCTGAAAAATTCAACAGAGTGCAAGAGAGAGGAAGAATGTGAATACTTTTGTAAGAATAAAGAACAACACATCCCAACAAGATCAGACTTCGAAAAATTATAGTATCTGCTTCTTAGATAGGCTAAAAGAATGACAGTAACATAAACTACAAGTTTCAGCTAGACAAGTTAAAAGCAAAAATGAATTTGGGCATAACTGAATGCACCGTAAATATTCTATATCAAACCCAACCTCTCATGCTGGAAAGTAGCAATAAATGTCCTTATCCAATAACACGAGGCACAAAAAGTAGCCAAGGTTTCCTATCTCGATACAAAGTTCAGGTATAAGGAATTAATGTATTGCTATCTGAAGAGCAAAAGACATGTTTGCTGATTTTTAATAAGTGAATAAATAAGCCACTAACTTCTAGCATAAGTGCAGTAGCCAAACTCTACAAATCTAAACGCTCAACCTTGGTTGTCATCAGGTAACAGGCCATTATACTAGACATACTAAAATTACATTGATCCTACAAGCTCAAACACAATTATCCTCAAGACCAAGACATTGATTTAACTATTGACCATATTCAAAAGACTGAAAATTGGGGATTCCAGTAGTCCCTCCATCATGGTCAGCTCTGAGTCCAAGAAATCCAGCATGCCTCGACACAAATGCAACAGTAATGAACATATAACCCAAGTGGCCTTGCATCAATCACGAGAGTAAAAGTGAACCAAGGATCTAGATCTCACCCCAATAAAATAACATTACAGCAGTTCAAACTTAATTTGCTTGAAGCAATATGCCATACCATGCTCTATGAAGGTACATGCAACCCAAGAAACTAAGTAAAACATCATTCATATATCATGTATATGGCCACAGTTCAATACTGTGTTTGCTCTTCAACCTAACATTTCAAACTAAATTAGACTTCAAGATGTAAAATAATAACTGAATTCTTTTTGGGCTTGTTACCTGAAAATTACTTTGTGTGCTTTCCACTACTTTTTTTAAAAAATCCTCATTTTCCAAGTTCAGCAAGCCAACCTGCCAGAGAGAGGGCATAGAAGAATCAGCAGGAAAAGTCAACAAGGCAGAAAATAGACAACATACAATTAGAGAAAAAGAAAAGAAAGATAAAACACATAACATAAGGTTTGACTACCACAAGACAAATATATAATAATATAAGATCGCCAATTATCTTGATTTCTTATGAGATAAGTTTTCTATAGACCTCTCGGGCCTCCGAGGTCAAAGTGCTGCTTGGTATGAGTCGTATGACCCATTTTAAGAATGTTCTTTCATATATAAGAAAGCACACTCAACTATGATGGTTGTTCTTTAAGAAATCCCACAGGGATAAGCATAGGAATATTTTTGGAGATAAAAGAAGGGAGAAAATTCTTCTATTCTCCAAACCATCAAGAACATGAGTGAAGTTTACATGATATTAGGTATGATAGTAACTGTTGTATTTCTGCTTAATTTTGACTGCACAATAGCTAAAGTGTTTGGTGAACATTCACTTTTACTTGACAGCTAATTTTACCAACCACCGACACACATACTTAATAACTTGTAATTTCATTCCCTACCGATTGTAGATTAAGAGCTAGAGCGTCTTAATCCCAAACACGTAATTATGATACCAAGACACTTTGTTATTAATTCTTTTTTTTTTGGTTGTGGGTGGTAGAATAAAGGAAAAGCATAACTAAATTTACAAGAACATAAGCATATTTACTTAAAGAGGAAATAAATGATTCTGGAAAGGGAAATGGGCATACATAAGCTGCTTATGTTAAGCATTTAGGGTAGTTTCTGTCCCCAATTTAAGGTGGTCGTGAGAAGTGATTTTAACTCTGAGGTGCCTGCTATTTGGTAGAGTTTTCTCTCTAAAAAAATTACAGTATGTTGACTTCGCTATATTCTTTTATCCAAGGACAAACTAAAAATATACTTGCTCAAATTTTAGGACCACCTCAGCACCTCTTTTATGAGGAAAACTTCGAACCTCAAACCAAGCCTAGAGTCCAAGTTTTGAAAAAAAGACTAGGTCATCAATGTTATATTCGATATCTATCTCAATATTTATCGGCAGGATTTTATCTGAAACATCCTATGCGACCACAAGTATAGTTGTTTACACAAAAACATATATATACAAAACTATGCCAAAAATGTAATGCTAAACACACAGCATTAATGCTAAAACCTCTCGAATTTATTATAACACCATCAAGCCACAACGTACATATGTTCATAGATTTCAATGTATAGTTCAAGAACATATTTGGTCATCAAGATCAAAGATTAAAAAAAACAATCAACAAATAACACACTAAAGTGAAAAGGGACCAAAAGCAATGATACAAGGTGACTTACCAATGTTCCATATAAAGGAATCTTGTGTGGAATTTGTTCAGCACAGTCAATAATATACTGTCAAGATGAAGAGAGAGAAAAAGGTATTGATTTTCATTCTCATACACAAAACAAAATCATATATAACATAAAATAGCGCCATATTCATAATAAATATTCCTATATTTAACACAATAACAAATGAATTATCTTTTTTCCCTTCCAATGACATACTAACACAACCGTTCAATCGAATTTAAGTTCATAGTCCAATTTCTAAAAATCAAAAACAAGAGGACACATTAGTGCAATAGTGAGGCTTACAAGCAGAACATCGTTAGAAGAGTGCTCGAGTTCTCGCCGAATTATGCCGAAGCATGTTTCCTGTAAGTTCAGAAACAAAGAATCAACCACACGCGTGCACTGCGCATGACAGCAACTCAAAACCCTAACCTAGGGTTTTGATTTGAAACATACATAAAACGGATTAAAAAATGTGGAACATGTGAAAGAGAAAGGAGAATGAATACTTACAATGTGATCCTTCAAATCGTCGGAATTGCCGTACTCCGAACACTTGTCGCCTATTTTAAGCAGAAGATTCTTCCAGCTGCTCATTTGTTCCTCTATTTGTTCTAGTTTTGTTTTTGAAAGACGAACTTTCGAGCGAGAGAGAGGCAAAAAGGAAGCAGAGAAAGAAGAACAGGAAGAAGAAGAAAGTGAGAAGTGAGGAGGGGATTTTGCAGGTTTTAATGAAAATTGGATTAAGTTCTTGAACCCTAACGATATCGACCGGTTGGATTGGATCTTTACATCTTTACAAATTTTAATTTTATTATGGGGCCAGTCCGGGCCGGTTGGTTTTTTTCGGTTTAACGTTTCGATTCTTTAGTAGGGACTAGGGAGTACCCTGTGCCCAAAACTTTTCTCTTTTAACTTCTATTGTTTTCTAGATGCACCCACCCACCCATTACCAAAATTACAGATTCTTATTTTTTATTTAATACACCTCCACTAATTTTTTAAAAAATGAGTTAGATGAAAAATGCAGACTCTAAAGAGCACAAAACATTTGTGCTAAATTAATTATTAACTTTAGAAATTTCGAAGATGGAATTTTTAATAATAGGAATGATTGAAAACTTGATTAGTCCAATTTTAAGTTTCTCAAATAAGTCTTTGTCAAAAATAAAATGAGAAAAAGAAAAGGGAAAAAAAAGTTTTTTTCCCTTTTTTTTTTTAAGAATAATGCAAGATTTCATTAATAAAATATCAAAAGGGCGTATATAAACGGTGATTTAGGTTCGATTATAAACTTATGAGATCCTAAAACTCAAATTTAGATAGGATGAAAACCTAATAATTTAAAATCACATATTGCGCATATTTCAAAACTGTTCTGATTGGAAGTCGTATTCACACCGAAATCTTCTGAATGAGCTGCAGGAATTTACAGACTTGTCTGAATGTTCCACCTCTGCTAGTGTTGGTGAATACGAAATCTGGAACCGTTATAGAAAATACTCAATATACATAACACAAATTTTTACAACAACCCTTATATAATCTACTGCAAGAAAATAAATAAATTTATAAGAAAGTTTCAAAACTCAGTCTTCACTTCCAAAACTATATTTATCATCTTTCTCGTACAGATTTCTATCGGTTGATGAAAATATAATTTTATCCATGCAAAACAGAAATAAAAGCCTAACATAAAGTTAGAAATCTAGCACCACAAATGGATGGAGTCACAGATCAATGAAATTTGAATAACAGAAAAGAAAAAACAAACCAGAAATAAATTTAATAGTTATATAAAATATACTTACAGATTTGGATGTTAATTAGAATAGGGAAATATTTTGAACTCGATTGGATTAATATTTGTCCTTTTTAAAATATAATTTAGTTTTTATTTTTATATAATTATGGATTTTGATTTCAATTAGAATAATGAAAGATTTCATAATTCAATTAAATTAGTAATTGTCTTTTTTTAGTGTAATTTTTTTAAGATTAAATAATCTTTATTTTTATATAATTTCAGATTTTGTTTTCAATTAGAATAGTAAAATATTTTTAATATAATACGATTAGTATTTGTTTTTAAAATATAATTTTTTAAATTAAATTTATTTTTAAATAATCGTGATGCATTGAAGGAGCATAAAAACATTTAACATTTATATTTTTATTTGTATATAATTATAAATTTTGATTTCAATTATAATAGTGAAAGATTTTGAATTCAACTTGATGACTATTGGCGCATTGGTGTGGTTGTAAAAGATAAACATTATAAGCAAATAATATATTTTAAGGTAACATATACATGAGATAAACATTGTGTAAACTATTAGAAGCAAATTAAAAATAAAATAAATGCTAAAGAAAATCGTAATATATTAATCATTAAAAAAAACAGAAAATAGGGTTTTAACGTGACATCTTATGCTTCATATCTGGGTTTGAGCCTTGAAATTTATATGATGTATTTATATAAGTCTTCCAATCTTTCAAATTTCAATTGCCCCACAAACGTGAATATGACTTAATAATGTCCTGTATTTTAGTCATTTTTAAATCTTTAACATGTGTCATTTTAGCAAATTTGTTGTCAAATATAAAACTATGTATATATTATAGTGATGACAATAACAAATCCATTACATTGAACCCAAATAACTAATTGTAATAGCAAATTCATTACCTAGAAATGACAAATACATTCAGTATATTACATTTATTCACTTACTAGACATTCATTAGATTAAATTCATTAATTTAGAAATAACAAATACTTTATTAGATCAAGTTCATTCACCTCCTATAAATGACAAATATATTCATTAGTTCAAGTTCATTTACCTAGAAGTGGAAAATATATTTATTAGATTAAGTTTATTAACTTATTAATTACACCAAATATTATCATTTGATTAAGTTCATTAACTTAATAATTACACGAAGTATTTTTTAAGTTTTAAAGTGAGCCATGGTGAAGGGACAAAAATATATGTATGTATGTATGATTAGATTAGTATTTGTCTTTTTTAATAAATTTTTAAATTAAATTTATTTTTATAATAATCCTACATTCCACATTGAGAGAGTAGGAAAACATTTAACTTATATATATATATATATTATATATATATATATATATATATTCAATTCTAGCTTTCAAATTTAACTAACAATCATTTATTTATTACATTAGGTGTTATTGAGCCATCTTGATCATTAGTATACCAGAGCTTAAATTCAATGATTTTGGGCCTGTTTATAATTATGGTCTCAATTTGACTTGTGATTGTTGCAATGACTAAGGAGAGAAGTGATACTTTAGATCCTTATGAAAAAATGCAGACTCTAAAGAGCACAAAACATTTGTGCTGAAATAATTATTAACTTTAGAAATTATGAAATTTTTAACGGTAGGAATGATTGAAAACTTGATTAGTCCAAATTTTAAGTTCCTCAAATAAGTCTGTCAAAAAAAAAAAAACTCGATTACAAACTTAGGAGTTTCTAAGACTCAAATATAGTTAGGAAGAAGCCTAATAATTTTCATAAAATCACATATCGTTTATCCCTCAAAACAAAACTGATCGGAAGTCGTATTCACATAGTAATTTTTTTGAAGGAATTGGAAGATTTTACGGACTGACCTGAATATCTCACCTCTACTAGTGTTGGTGAGTATGGAATCCGGAACAATTAAAAAAAAAACACAATATACATAATTAAATTTATAAGAACATAAGCATATTTACTGAAAAGAGGAACTAACTGATTCTGTATAGGGAAACGAGCATACACAAACATTTAGGAATCGTTTATGTCCCCAATTTAAGGTGGTAATAAGTGTTTTTAACTCTGAGGTGCTTGCTATTTGATAGAGTTTTCTCTATAAAAATAATTGGGAAATGCTAACAAGTGCCATAAGGGCACTCATTAAGAGTCCAAGTAATATGGTTGAAAAAAAAGACTAGGTCATCCATGTTATATTTGCTATCTATTTCAATATTTGTTTGCAGGATTTATTCTAAAACATTTCATGCAACCACAAGACAATTTATTGAGCTAGCTGATACACCAAATAGTTGTTTACACAAAAAACATGTGCAACACATAGTATGCAACAAATAATTTTTTTTTTTTTTTTTTTTTTTTTTTTTTTTTCAGATTTTAGTCAACTTTATCACACACTAAACTAAATGCATACATTTGTTTTTTGGAATCGTTGGAAACTCCGCCGCCAAACCATCCATTCCGGGCTTAAGCAGAGCAGGTAAAACTCCCGACTGTCCAGACTCTTACAAGAAACGCACTTTCTGGATTCGAACCTAGGACCTCAAAGTGAGATCCTGAACCCTACACCAGCAAGCCACGCTCTTTGGGGACCACTGAGTACATACATGTGATAATTGAACATACAAATATTAACTTAAATCTATAATACTAAATTTATAATTTCAAGAAAGTAATTGTTCATTCACTACAAGAAAATGGATCTTTAGTGTAGAAAAATTTCGTCGCTAAAAGTCAAAATTTCAACGCTAAATGTCTTATGCGTCGAAGTAAAATTTGACGGTAAAGCTTGGACGATGAAGGTATTTAGCGTCAAAAACTGATTTTGATGCTAATATCTTCAGCGACGAAAAGTTTTATCTCTAAAAGTATTTATTCTTCGACGCTAAATACCTTTATCGAACAAGTTTTCAAGTCAAAATTTTATTTCGACGTAGAAGATCTTTAGCGATAAAATGTTTCGACGCTAAAGGTGAAAATAGTAAAAAAAAATAAAAAAATTCGTTATAATTAGTTTTAAAAACTAATTATAACAAATTGACATTACAAATTAATTTCAAACTAAATTGTATTATAAAAGTAATTAAATTTTTAGAAAATAAACAAAATCATTATAAATTTGTTATAAAAATTTATAATAAGGATATCTTAATTGATATAAAAATAAAATTAAAAAATATATCACAACAAAAAAACATAAAATGATAAACAAAATGATAAACTACATTTTTCTATATATTTTCTTTATTTTCACTTCTATATGTTTCATCTTCACTTCATTTTTGTTTTCATTTTCTTCCCCATCTTCATTTTCACCATTTCTTCATCTTCATATTCCCCCACAAAAAGGGTTGCCATCATCAAGGGGGGGGGGGGGGGGGATTGTTAGCGATATAATCGCATAATGGATTTTGATGATGCAACGAGAGTGAAGACTTTGACGTGCTTTAACGGACATTACAAAAAGATGATAATGAAGTCAAATATTGATGAAGAGTTAAAATAAGTTATATGATGATCAAGAGAGCAAAGATGATAAATAAGCAAAAAGATGATGAAAAAGTTAAACAATGAGCCAAGCAAGATGAAAATCAAAATAATGATTAAGAGCTAAAACTAATTGTAAGTGAGTTTATTAAAATGTTTCAAAGCTCTTAGGAATCATACATTTTGCATCATTTGCATTTAAAATGGCTTAAAATGCTAAAAGAATCATCTGCACTTTATTTGCACCAAAATGAACTTCTTGCGAAAGTGTTTCGGTAAATGATCTTCTAAAAACTAGCAAACGGTTGAATTAAATATCAAATATTATACCAATAGATAAATATGTATCTCTAGTTTTCTATGGTTCAAACGGAACACAATTTCGATAAATAGAACTTTTGCTAGAGCCATTTTACTACAACATGTTCAGATGTGCGTTTTCTGCATACATGTCACATTAGAAAAATTCCATAAAATTCATCTTAATGTTTTTGAAGCTGAAATTTTTACGGAAGATAGATCTATGTGTCTAGTTTATGTATAAATTTATGGATCAAGATTTGGAATTTTCTAGAGAAGGTTATGACTAAAATACTGAGTGCCGTCAGTCTTGACTGGTCATCAAAAACAGGCATACCGGTATCAAAACCGGCATACCGATCTCTGTAACCGGCATACCGGTTCCAGAGGTGCCAATGGTCATTTTTTGAGCCGTTAGATTGGCATACTGGTCCCATACCAGTCCCAGAATCTTAAAACGGCTATAAACGACTAGTTTTGTGCAAAATCTATAAATTCATCATTTCCCTCACTTCTAACCAATTTCTTGCACATATATTCATCATATAATCATGTCAAAATATTTTTGAGAGTTTATAACCATTTCAAATCATTTTACGCTCTCTACATTTGAAAAAAGCTCATATTTCATCTTCATATTCATTAGTAGTGAGCTTAGAACATTTGGATAACCAACTCACACGATCTTCTTTATCATTGTGAGTATCCAAGTGTATTTTACACCTTCTTAAACAAAAACACTTGTGGTTGTGAAATCTCATTAGTTTGGGTAGTTGTAAAGGTTTGTGAGTGATCCTACGAACAGAACTCAAATTGTAAAAGGTTTGGAGTGCACATTTGCAGAAAACCCTTGGTTGTGAGTGAACCACGGAAACTCGATTCTAGTGGAAAACTTCAAGCGAGGCTTGGAGGAGTGGACGTAGGCACGTTTGGCCGAACCACTATAAATCTTGGTGTCGTATTCTCTTTCCCTATACTTTTGTTTATAGCAAGTTTATTTATGCTTATATATATTGAATAGAAAACTTGCATATAGGCTATTAATTGGAATAGAGAAATTGCCTCAAGTCCCCATTTGGTAATAAGAGCTAAAAATCGGTAAAGATTTATTAATTCCGTATTTATAGTGATAACCCAATTCGCCCCCCCTCTTGGGTATAAGATTGCTTGTCGCTATTGCTTGTAGGTAATTTCAGTTGGTATCAGAGCGAGGTATTCTCTACAAGACTTAACCGTCCGAGAATAGATCATGGCTTCTACAAGTAACTCGTCAAATCTTGCCGAGGGATTTTCAACGATTAGACCTCCGTTTTACACAGGAATGGATTATAATTATTAGAAAATGAGGATGTTGAATTATCTTCTTGCCGTTGATCCGCAATCCTATTTGGTGATTACACATGGTGCAAAATTTCCAATGAAAAATGATAGCAATGGGGTTGTTATTCCAAAATCGAGCTTAGAATGAGATAGTGAGGATTAAAAACTAGCCTCACAAAATGCTAAGGCACTCAACCAACTCCTATGTGCCATTGATCGGGATCAAGTAAGCAAGCTTCCAGAATGTGGAAACGCATGATTATTGATTGTGGAGAAGTCTTAGAAATGACACAACGAATCAAGGCAAGCATCATCAAGTTAAGGAATCAAAGATCAACCGGTTTTATGTGCGAATTGGACAATTTCAGATGGAATCCGGGAAGAATTGATCATATGATTTTGAGGTTCACTATCATCATTAATCATTTGGCCGTCTTGGGAAAAAACTATTGGGACATCTGATCAAGTGAATAAAATTTTGAGATCGCTCCCAAAGGAATATAGAAGCTACACCTCTTCTATTAGAGAAGCAAACGATATAAACATATTGAAGATGAATGATTTGGTCGGTAAATTGCTTGAGTATGAAATGGAGATCAAGATGGATAAAAATGAGGAAGATGAGAAAATGACAATAAAGGCATTGGCCTTAAAGCAAGAAAAAGAGACAACTCAAGCTCAAGTGAAGAAGATGATAGTAATGATGAGTTGGCAATCATCACCAATAAAGTAAAGAAGCTCCTCAAATCCGCAAAGCTCAAAGGAAAATCAAAGGGGATGAAAAGAAAGAAGAAAAATGGCCGCAGAAGAACAAGAAAATTGTGTGTTATGAATGCAACAAGCGGTCATATGCCACCGATTGCCTATTGAAATAATGAAAGGAAAATCAAAGAAAAAGGCAATGAAAGCTACTTCAACTTGGAGCGATAGCGATTAAGCTCATCCGAGGAGGAAGAGGTCGAAGTCAAAGATAAATCAATAGCATTTATGGCCATTGAGGATGAGGATTTCTTCTTTGAAAACGAAAAGAAGAGGTACACAATTCTCAAGATGATAATGATTTACTTGATGCTTTTAATGGTTTAAAAGAATTGTGTGATGTGCTTAAAAAGAAATTAAAATTGGTCAAAAATGAGCACGCTACACTTAAAATTGAACATGCAACTAGTATGGATAAAATTCATGTTTTAGATAATGTTATGATATGCTTAAAGGCTAAATATGAAAAAGAAATTGCATGCTTAAATGATGAAATGAAAATGCATGTTTAAAATTGAAAAAGCTAGAACTTGAAAATGTCATATCAATATGTCATCTAGCTCTAAAACATGTGATTGCGAATCGATTTTAAATGAAAATGTTTTGTTAAACACAAAGGTTATTATTTTGCAAAACATACTTAGTAAATTCACATTGGGACATA